>CACRXK020001955.1:0-41359 GCA_902702795.2 Paramuricea clavata | reverse complement strand
TTACTAATTTTGTGATGCTCTTTCAAGCTGTGATGAAATTTTTGTCTAGATCAAAATTTAGTCTATTACGCAAGTGGTCAATTGTATCGTGTAGACAGACCTAAAAATGTTCTTACCGAGATTTTTGGGCATCTCGCTCGGTAGAAATAACAATTGAATGGTTTTTGTAGATGGAAATTTCGAGTTAGTATTTTCAACTATTTAGACCTGACCAATAGCAGCTGCGAAAATGCAACTATCAATCTCATACCCAGGCTATTTTCTCTCACACTCTGGTGCCACGGTCACCTACCCTGGGTACGAGGACGTGTAACTGTATAGGCCCTCTGGCAGGAATTGAACCTGCTGTCCTGCAATTCCGGTGCAGCGCTCTAACCATAGATATCTCATATACACTAGATAGTGCATCTAATTATTCTGCAATTCAAAAATTGAAGCCGTGTTTGCAGACTCAGGATATTCCCATGAGATGAGAAGATTCGTATGTTTTCTATTTCTTAAACAGGGAACTTAAACCTAGTCCAAATACATTTTCAAACTATTCAAATGATGAAAGTTATTGTTGTTTTTTAAGCTTTATTAGCGAGTGGGAAACTCCAACATGGCCACCATCTATTCAAATGGGGGTAACCGCTGGAATATTCTTGGCTTCAATTTTACTAAAAGAGATGCGCTATCTAGTCTATATAAGATGTTTATGGCTCTAACCAACTGAGCATCCAGTTGTCGAGTTCTTTTTCTGCTAGAGGTTCGATTCCTGCCCATTGAACTATAAGTAAACTGGAACGATAACTCCTATGATAAAGGCCTATGTTTGGGTGAAGCCAAATTTTGGGCACTCAAGTATAGCCTGTTCGCAGGTATATGTATACGAAAATAAATACACAAAATTTTTCACGAAGTATTTTTACTAATTAATCCTTAATTTTAATTTATTAAAGTACATTTCTGGATGTTTGGACTTCATTATCAACCGTATCTAAGATTTTTCTACAAAAATTGTGTATAAAATTGTCTCTGAACTCTTTCTGGAAAGTCAAAAACTCAGAAAAACCATAACTTTTCGCGCGGTTTTTTGCCGAGTTTCGTTTTGTTCGTGTCACATTTCGGCGGTTAAACAATATTTGCTTATTTTATGTGCCTTAGATAAAAGATGTGTTATCTATAAATGCCTTGCAAGAAGTAAAAGTGAGAAAATATTAACGATTTTTAAGCTGTATTTTTCGCATCCATTTTGTAAAAAAGGACTGGGGCTACCTGCAGATAACACTCATAACCGGCTTCAAATTTGATTTAGAAAATATTCATACGTGGCTGTTAACCAACAAATTGACTCTTAACAAAGAAAAAACAGAGTATATGATAATTAGCTCTCGGCAACGGTTAGCGAAAATTGATGACGATCCGAAGATAAGTCTTGACGGTATTGATATAAAAAGAGTTAAACAAGCAAAAACATTAGGTATTGTCATCGACGAAAAATCAAATTGACGAAATAACTACCAAAGTTTCTAGAGGAATTGTCATGTTAAGGAGAATGAAAGCCTATGTTCCCCAGGAAACTTTAAGGACTGTCTATAGTGCACTGATAATGCCACATTTCGACTATTGTAGCCTTGTCTGGGCTAATTGCAGTAATTATCTACTAGAAAAATTACAAAAACTGCAGAACAGGGCTGCAAGAGTCATAAGTGGAAAATCCTATGAAACTCGTTCAAGTGAGATTTTAAAAAACTTAGGGTGGCAACCATTGCTAGACCGAAGAAAAGACAAAAGGGCATTATTTATGTTTAAAATAAGAAATAATGAGTTTCCCGAATGCCTGACGAGCATGTTTAACACTAGCAACAATAAAAATTGTTATATAGCTAGGGGGAAAGCCAATCCGTGATTGGTTGATTTGTGGTCACATGACCCTAATTAAATGCAATGTTTCCTTCAGGGCAATAAGTAAACAATTATTGCCCTCCCGAAAACAAAATGGCGGCTTTGAACTTGCAAGTTTATAAATGTTTTCTCAAGTTTATTTGAAGACTACAGAATCGAAAGAGACGAAAAATACACAGCAGGCAACTGGAAATGCTGTGGAAATACTTTAGGCAAGTTTTTAAATTTTAATATAGCTTACTTTGTATTGTTTTTATCACAAAATACAATTGTTGTATGAATATATATATATTTTTATTTCGTCGCTATATAACAAAACACTTAATGTCTGTTCTCTCGGGAAATAGTTAGTTTTGTTTTCCCTCGAAACTCAATGTTTCCCTCGACTTCGTCTCGGGAAACATTGAGTCTCTCGGGAAAACAAAACTAACTATTTCCCTCACGAGCAGACATTAAGTGTATATTATAACCTTCGCAGTAACGAATTAGATTTTGCACTTCCAAAACCGAATACGAATTATTTGAAAAAAAGTTCAGTTATTCAGGTGCTGCGCTTTGGAATGATCTGCCGAAGCGCGCAAAAGATCTCTAATATCAGTTGGTCAGTTTAGGGCTATTCTCAATAACATGGAAGAACGAGCTTGTAAATAGAGTAATACTAATACCTTTTATAACATTTTATACCTTTTTTAGAAGTTCTTTTATAGTATGTAATATATGTAAAATTTTGTTTTTGTGCCTTAATTTAGCAACGGCCCCTTGAAAATCAGTCGTAATTCACTGAAGGGCCTACCGTTGTAAAATAAGATTAAATAATAATAATAATAAAACTTATCGTTCCAGTTTACTTATAGTTCAATGTTCCTGCCATTCGCAGCTGCTCCTGGTTAGAAATTGTATATAATCTTCCGCTCGATATTTGTATTTACAAAAACCCTTCAACGAAAACTGTTCTTACTTGTCTGCATTAGGTCTCTTTTGTGCCACACCCTTCGTATTATTTTGATCCTTCAGGTCCTTAGCATCTGCAAACACGCAAAAATATAAAATTTCAATTTATATATTTGGGAACGAGGCAAAAAAAATAAACGACATATTTGCATATCTTTTATAATATTTTCTCTGCTAACTACAAGTTAAAATTACAAGCGAAGGTATGATACCTTGCAACCATCTGACTTGTGTGGCAGGACCATAACTAAAGATAATAAATACAAAATTATTTAGAACATTGCATTTGCGAAAACGACAACGAAATATTTTGGCATTGATGAAAATTCACAAGATAGAACGGATATAATTTAAACTTCATAAGTTGCAACTATTGAAACTTTTTCGTGATTGCTTTGAAACGAATACACGAGAAATAGCTGAGCTACAAATGCTAATACCACAACTCACAGTAATGCTATTTTAGGATCAACCAAAGATCACACAACTGATCGTTTCCACAACAACCAATAGACCTTACCGATTATTCTCTTTTATCTCGTTTTCGTGTCAAATACTTACTCGTGTTTTGTACTTAGTAAGGTTGAAAATTACTTTGTTATTGAGCCTAAGAACAGCAAGAAACAAATTCGTCCAGGAAAACATGGGAATATAATCTTTATCTGCCCCTGACATGCTAAAATAAGTTAACATGCTAAAATAAGTTAACATGCAAACGAGTTCATTGGGTAAAAGAGAATAATAGGTAAGGTCTATTTAATTAACACACAGTACAGTACAGTACAGTACAGTACAGTACAGTACAGTACAGTACAGTACAGTACAGAACAGTGCAGTACAGAACAGTACAGTACAGTACAAAGTGAAAGTATATATATATATATATATGTCCTAAATGCAATTAAACCACTCTCCGCCATCGAGGCTTTATTGACGATTTTAGTTTAACACGCAGGCTGTATACCATGAAAATGTAAGGCATTTTGGGTAATTGGAGAACGCACAGGGGCAGCTACGTTTTGTATCCATTAATTTCCCAATGTGTACCACGCGCTCCCGTTCTCGCCGTTGCGTAAGACCAATAAAGGCAAGAGGAGAGTGCAATTAAACTACTTACCCTTTGTCGTTCTTAGCAGCGATGCGAAATATGATAGCAGGTTTTGTAGAGTAGTCAATATGAGCGTTCTTTAAGGTATCAGTACTGACAGTACACGAGGGTTTGGGACCACAATATACACGTACAAACGCCAACTGGACTGGTGTAGGACCAATACCACTGACTTCTTTACTATCACTGGATTGACTATGGATTGCTAAATATACTGAGTATTCATTTACATTGCCAGCAACATTTGTCGGAGCTTCCCAGGACAAGTGCGCACCTTCAGCATTCTATACGAAGAAAGTTAATGATAGCATGCATAAGCAGGGAAGTCAATGATACCATGGATAGGAATCGAGGGTGACCTGTCTGAAAAAAGCTATTCATTTATGTCAAAGTGGTCACCCCCACAGTGTGATATGTGGTAATATATAAACTACTTATTGTCGAATCATTTTAAAACTGAAAAATAACAAGTTCACTGACAAGCATATTGCGGTGCCTAAACGAAGTTTGGCATCATCGCTTTATATTCGCTGCGTGAGTTTGTTAGTTACTTAAAAGTTTGTTCGGAATCATAAGTCTTAGTATTTATTGAAAAATAGTATTATTCGCGCTTGTGATGCACTAGTCTTGCGTATGCTCCAGGGCACCGCACTGTACAGTATAGTACTATGTCAGGTTCTTGAGCAAGTCATTTGTTTCTATCACACGAGCTGACCATGGTACTGAAAGATCAGCAAAATCTACTGAGAATTAAACTAATTTGACTTGATGAAAGTGTTCAAAAGGTTGAGTAAAGTAAATTTTAAAACGTTTTAAGTAAGGTAAGTTTAAAAAATGTTTCACACATTTTTTGTTTCATTCGTTCACTACATGCAAACTATAACAAGATGAACAACACATTCAAAAGAGGATATAGCTATACGAATATAATCCAAGATCTAAATTATAGATGTTGTTGAATTCAGAGTAAAACTGAACGCTACCGCGGTTTCACTTACCTTGCTGATTTTAATAGCAGATGGAGCACCGGGAAATCCTATAATAGTGACAAAAAGAAAATTAAGATTAAACCTACCGAGGTTAATATTTACTGTCGGTTTTCGCTCTGGTAACAACAGTGGTTACAATGTTGATATCTTATTCAGATCCTCTATAATTTTATTTACTATTAAAGCCTGCTTCGCAAGAGTTACTGTATTCACCATTAAAGCCTATATTAACCCGTACCAGAGACCGGAAAGCCAATATTACGATCTGCAGGGTTTTTTCAGGATTTTCTCTTGGGTCCGTTTTTGCAGAGAAGATTGAGTTTAGCTGAACAGCTGGGGTGGCTGCAGTCCCAGAACGGGGGCTGACACCTGTACTCAATAAATGTAGTTGAGACGGAATGCGTTAAAGCAGGGACACTATAAACTGGTTAAAGATAGCAAATGCATAGTTTTTCTTGTGTTGTGAGATGAATTCCAGCCATTTTTTTTTAATTGTCGGGTTTCCAACTAAAAACTAATTTCCACACGTCACGAATTTAACTCAAACAACTTCATTTTTACTGCACTAAAACTTTGGTGAGAAGATTGAGTTTCAAAACTCAATTCAAGATTGAGTTTTTGGGGCCGTTTAACGGCCCTAAAAAATCCCTGAAAAAACCCCTGATCTGGTACTTCTTTGTTTTCTACGTACTACGTATAGGTACGCGGTATACTCGCGGTATTTGCGTACTTACTTTTTGCTGGTACCTTTCCAAGCCCAAGGTATTCAAAACCGTCATTCAGTCGGTATGTGTGCAAGTCTGACATGTTTTGAACTCCATGTTGGAGTCGATTGTAGTGTTTGTATATATGCAATTATTCTCCTTGTTCTAACCATAGCCTATCGAAGAGGAGATGGCTGTGAAACTCATTAGAATAACAATATAATTCATTATCTATGTTGGTCAACGTTTATTCATAAATCTGGTCCTTCACCGTCACGCGTGTATTGTATTCTTGCCCAACTAACCAATAGCAATGTTTAGGAAAGTCACCTATCCGTGACTCGAACAGTAGGGAGACTGGAAATTGCTATTGGTGGATTTGGTAAAAATACAATACACACGTGACGGTGAAACGACCAGATTTATGAATAAACGTTGACTAACATCATGAGTTATATTGTTATTCTAATGAGTTTCACAGCCATCTTCCCTTCGATAGGCTATGTTCTAACTCGAAGTTGCAATATACCTTTCAGAAACCGGTACTTGATGTACTTTATGTTGAAGACTGATGATGTATTGAGTTTTAGCTAGCGTAAGTACGCGACAATAATCATTGGCATGCCAGTCAAGTACGGTTAGAAATCTTGAATTACTGCTGCACTCTGGTATTTCAAAGAAACAAACCTGGTAAGCACGTCTTAAAAGCGGAGACATCACTAAATAAACCACGACCGCAAGAATTGAGTCCAGACACACGAAACTTGTATGCTGTACCAGGAAGAAGTTCCTGTTTTACACCTGATGGCGTTTGATTTTCATTCTATATAGAAAGTAGTAAATTTGCACTTGAAAAATGTACTAGGATTAAACATATACTGTGAAAAATTGTACGGGGAATACACTGTCTATGAGAGAAAATCTTGTCTTCTGATCGACTACAAACTCATTACAATGCAAACTGACAAAATATTCTTGGTGTTTCCTTTTATAATATTTGAGCAACTTAACATGCAAAGTTTCTGCTAATACGAACTTTTTATTGCTCGAGTCGACACATATATCAAGGATAAATAATCGATATACTAGTGTCGGCACAAGAGTGGAAGTTGAATCAATCCCGTGCTCGGGAAATCTTTTTGTTATTCTTAATTGCAAAGGCAAAAAGTAGGAAAAGATCTAGATATAGAGCTATATAAGAAAAGTTGGGAAACTTTCCTTTTCACCTAAACCTATTTCCATGTTGGGGAACTATTTCAATCTGGAAGCACAGGGCAACCTTCATTTCATTCGACAGTCGTACGGTGTACAGCGTTACTCACCACAATTTTTTGTGTATCTCCTGGCCGCCGAATATAATATTGCGACACAACTGTTGATGTTCCTTTGATAACGCCAACATCATGCCATTGGTTGCCACTGACCTTGTTACCATGAACACCGTTTGTTTGTGGTTGACGCGGCTAAATGAAACAAAAATAGCAGGGTTTCCACCTTTAGTGAAGATGAAATTCCAGGACTTTCAAGGTTATTCCAGGAAATTAATTAAACCAACTGGAAAATCTTTGAAAATGACATGGATTTTGCTTTTTGAAACACTAATTCAAAAACTCATTAATAATTCATGAACCGATTATCCAATCTTGAGTAAGAAATTAGTCGCGTGCATACGTCTTTATACCAGCTAAAGAACACTTTAACAAAAGACCATTGTTATGCAAACTATATAAAGATTTTTATATAAAGATTTTTATATAAAGATTTGACTTATTATGCATACGTTTTTGAAGCCATTTAAAAAACTCGCAGGTCGTGTTTTATTAGGTCTATTAAAGCCACTCGCGCTGCGCGCTCGTGGCTTTAAACCTAATAAAACACTCCTGCTCCGTTTTCTAAATAGTACATCAAAAGTCTAAATAATGTTCAAGTATTATCATCACAGCAGGAAAGAAATTCGAGGACTTTAAAGGACCTGCACTAATTTTCAATGACTTTCCAGGTCTGGATATATTTTTTCAAATTCGAGGACTTTCCAGGATTTTCAAGGCCAATATTAATATTTAACAATATTTTTACGCTAACTTTCTAGGTCGTCTATTTTTTACACAACCTTTTTCTTCCGTAAAATTTTGTTTGCCAAGCCCGTTTCTCTTCGGTCCCTCCCCCGCCATATTAGTAACGACCGCTTTATTAGCTATTTTTGGTCTAACGCTGATAGAAGACGATATGTAGCTTACTAAGTAAGTGACAAATTTAGTAAATGACTAGATACTGTAAGTTGGAAATGTGTATATCAAACAACATCTATAAACTTAAGTTGTCCTTTCGAAAGACTAATGAGGCTATTACAGTAGTAACTATATCGTCACAACGTATCATCAGAACTCAGCGACTGCTAATTGGCACAACAATACCTGTAAACTACAGCAACGTAAAGCCTCCAGGAATTTCCCAACTTATACCAGTAACATGTTCGGTATACTGTAGCATTGTTGTTCTTTCAAAATATAAACCTCTTTTAATAACTTAATTGAGATGTTGAAAAACAGTTGGAATTGGTTACCAGCGCCTAACATATTTGAAACAATTTTGGCAAAACAAGCTAACAGTTTACTAACTTTACTTACCGTTTTTGCAGCAGATTTCATCTTGCTAGCAGAATTTACTGCTGAGGCAGGTGGCCCCATGTCTCTACCTGGTGTAGTTGTTGTGGGGGCTGTAGATTGCTGGGAAGTAGAACCACCACATGTAACTGGTCGTAACACAACGGTTGCTGGTTTCTCAAGTTTTGTACTAGCTGCAAGTGTCGCAATCTTTTGCAAGTCCGAGTTCTTCGAGACTGAACTCGTAACGGGGGCCGCAGCAACTGTAGTCGAAGTCGTCATTTTTAGTGAGGGTAGAGTGTTTTGCGAAGAGTTGGCTACTGTGGTGGATGAAGGAGTAGTTGTTGGTGCTGTGGACGTCGGTTTAGATGTGGGGTTCGAAGATACTGTAGAAGAATCAGGGAGGTCAACGCTTTTGTTCGACTGCTCATCAGCTGGTTTACCTGAGCTATCAGGCGTACCGCTTGATGTCGATGATGACAGAGCACTGCTTATGGAGGATGTTGTAGGTTTCGAGGTTGGAGTACTGGATGCTGCAGTAGTCGTAGTAGAAGAGACTACAGGATCAGCAGTTTCACTTTTAATTACACTTCCAGTTTGTTGTGCACTACTTGCAGAAGCACTCGTTGAAGTAACTGTAGTTGTTGTCGTATTTGTAGCAGCAGTTGAATTTGATATGCCTTTGCTAGCTTTAGTTGTTGTTTGTGAGGTTGATAACGTGGTAGTCGTAGCTGTAGATACGGATATTGGTGTGGTACATGATGAAACATTAGCTGGAGATGTTGAACTAGTCACTAGTGCGCTGGAGGTTAAAGTAGTACCAGCAGTCGTAACCGCAAAAGGCGTTGAAACAGTAGACGAAACTAATGAATCCGCAACTGATTTTGTATTAGATGGTTCAACCTTTACTTTCACATCTTGTACTTTACTTTGAACTGTAGATGAGGGAGTAACAGTTGTTGTGGTAGACGTCGACTGACCTGAGCTTACCATCTTTATAATAACTTGTCCATTTGCTTGACGTTGAACAAGTTTTACCCCAGCTGGTGATGCTGTATCAGCAGACGAAGAACCTTGATTGGCCATGGAAACAATTTTCAACGCAGTACCTTGTTGTGATAACTGAATAATTTGATTCAATTCTGCAGCAGTGTACGTTTTTTGTCCTTGTGCTAGAGTGACTGTTTGAGTAGTTGTAAATGTCACTTTCCCTAACTCCCCTTTGTTTGTACTTGGTGACATAACCATAACAATCTGTTGTGGTTTTGAAGTAGTTCGTGTAACAGACGTTGCAGAAGTTGGCGTACCTACAGGCTTAGCCAGAGCTTGATTATTCTGAACTCGGACTAATGATACACCTTGGGAATTTCCAGCACTACCATGGACTGTGTTCATTGGGCCTCGCACTAGTTTAACCTGCGGACTTCCTGCAGGTTTCTGGCTTGAAGCCTTGGGGCTTGCCTCGTTTTCCATCTTAATAAGCGGTGTTCCAGCCGAAATGGGAGATTTCGACATAGGTTGTGAGTTGGATTTTGGTGGCATGCTCACAGACATTTTAGATGGTGTTGTAGCTGGTTTTACACTGGGTAACTTTATGCCCGAGTTTATTGATGATTGAGAGCTGGGAACTTCGTATTTCTGCACTTGAAGTAAGTACGAGTCCGCTAAAAAAATAAAATAAATAATTTAAACAACGAAACTAGGGAACATCCTAATAGGCTTCCAGTATGAGAAAGCCTTAGTTCGAGACTTAGGTAGACTAAAATGTATCTATGAAACGAGAAAATATGAAACGAGAAATTATGGATAAGTATGGGCAGAAGAAAAAATATGGTAGGAATACCAATGCACTACTAATGAAGTGCGAAATCAATTCTTCAAATCAGTTAATGGAGAGGTTCAGATTTGACTTCCACTGGCTTAGGACGCATCTGACTGGTTAATTGGATATATCACACGCATCTGACTGGTTAATGGTCCCTAATGGTAGCGGAAGTCAAATTGGAACCTCTCCAGTAATCAAATATTTTGTACGAAACTTCAAGTACGACAAATATACCTGTTGCAACACGTCCCCAACAAACTTCCAACGTGTTAGTGCTAGCACGAACCAACTGTACCCGAGTTGGAGCCGTAGGCTTGTCTGTTTCTAAGAACCACATATCTTTACAACAGATCTAGAAAAACAATCAGTGTTAGCTAATGTGTTCGCTATACCAATACAGCTGCATATTGCAACAAATATCTTTATTCTTCACCTGGTTATTCCAAGCCTTCCTGTATCCATCTCTTCCACTCCATATATATAGTCGATTACCTATCTGAAATATAAATCCGGATTCAAATCGGGAAGCACATTAATTCGTAAGAAATTCCCCTAATTTATATGCATGTAGGATCAAGATGGGAGTGCAGTTAAATTATAAGTTGCATTTTCAGCAAATGAAACATTATTTATATGTATAGCATTATATCAGAAACGAAAAGGTGGTTAATTTAGCTCAAGCAACTTTGTTGTGTAAAAATGATGTAATATTATTAATATTTTCATGAACATGACCGTCATGCGTATTTCATTTTCAAACACTCCACTGATTTAACTTTACTTCAACTGTCAGCAGTACTGTGTTTATAATCTTAAATGAAGATTAAGAAGTCAACACAGAATGTAATTTTAATTTCCCTTCTGATATTACAATGTCACCATTCAAAATTGGGTAACATTGCCTTTGAAAGAAGGCTGTGAGATAATGACCTAAAATATTAATACAAAAATGTAATAAAATATAAATATGGTCATGCCAGACAATTTCACTTACGGCGTTGGATTTCGGTAAGCGTAAGGGGAGCAAGAGTAGACGTTGTTAAACCTCAGCAAAAGCCACCTACAGTATCAGTTAGCATATACAGTACATGCAGATATTAACCATATTTACGCAGTATAATGCTAATGCTTACCCCAACAGCACAATGCCCAGCTCTAGGTCTAGGATAATTTTCATCAGATTCTTCAACTAATACATCCTCCCAGTTCATCGTATCTGTAAAAGGTGGCAATCCCGTGTTTAGAACGGTTTTTGATTTTGTATAATTCATGCATGATAGATACTGTAACTGAATTCACTAGCGGAGGTACAGTATGCAGTATCCCAGTACCCTCAAGTTATCCTATTGTTGAAACCATAATGAACTTCAACAAGAACGGAAATTTTAAAAATCTTACTTAAGTTGATAACTTTTCATGGTCAGCATAATTCTATAGTGATTTGTTTGGTACTTTTCACTTTCACTGACCGTCTTTTGGGAGTCAAATAATAAAGCCATATAGTTTATCCATGCATATAAACTATACCTAGATTCAAGCACGCCAATGTATTTGTGCACTTCCACTCTTTCTCATTCTGAGTTCCTTTGGCGTCATGATCTGCATTGGCGGGCACCCAGCCACCAAAAACAAACATTCTATAAGAAATTGTCGAAATTTACATATAAAATTAGAAAAATAAAACAGTGTTGGTAGAGCCATAACAATAATTAAACACATCTATACGTTCATTAATATTCGCAATAAAGGGATTGTGTCATGGTACAGCTAATTATTTCACTGGGCATAAAGTGTTTTTAGAGATGGTTCATAACATAGGGTTGGTACAAGTTACTCCAGTTAGGGAAAGTAACGAAAATTATGAGCTATTACCTTCTGCCAATGACAGTTGCAGAATGAAGACTTCTTGGCAAAGGGATAATACCAGAAACTTTTGGTTTTGTCCACATCATTGTTTCTGTAAATATAACATGTCCAACTTCATAACTAAATTCACGACATAAATTATAACCGGTGTACGCTTTTTGTACCTAATTTCGTGTCTATAAATTTAACATCAGAAAACTGGAAATGAGTAGCGATTCAACTACCTGAAGAATACAAGTAAAACTTCGACGTTTCGAAGTTTTATTAAATTATTTGTATTTTTCAGGTAGTTGAATGGACCAAAATTTTTATCTCAACAAGTCTAGACAAAATTCCATCACAGCATGAAAGAGCATCATAAAATTAGTAATATACCAAAGTTTCGTTGCGAAATGTTGTAAAATGCGGATAATATAGCCTTGCGAAATTTGCAATTTTCAGTCATTTTGTATTACGAGCGGGAAACGGTTATCACTTTTCCAAAATTTTGATCTCAACTAGCCTAAACAAAAATTTCATCACAGCTTGAAGGAGCATCACAAAATTAGTAATATTCCAAAGTTTCGTTGCGAAAAGTTGTAAAATGTGGATAATATAGCCTTGCGAAGTTTTTAATTTTCAGTCATTTTGTATTACGCACGGAAGTGGTAACCATTTCCAGTTTGTAATACAAAATGACTGAAAATTGCAAACTTCGCAAGGCTATACTTATTATCCGCATTTTACAACATTTTGCAACGAAACTTCGGAATATTACTAATTTTGTGATGCTCTTTCAAGCTGTGATGAAATTTTTGTCTGGACTTGTTGAGTTCAAAATTTTGGTTAATGTGGGATTGGTCCATTCCTACCCATCTCCATGCAGTTTTCTGGTGTTTTTGTCACTACCTACGCTGGCACAGATGGTTCAAGTTTATTTCACAGAAGAAATCAAGCGACAACGATGGTGAAACTCAAGAGATTTTGTCATAATTTCCAGAATGAAATGGTAAGTCATAATACCGTCTATCACTACGTTATATCGTCTCAATTATATTATATTTATCGTCTATCGCTACGTCTATAAATTTAATTCATGAACAAATTGGAAAGGACGTATTAGTACAAATCATCTGGGTGGATAAAGTAGTCTTGTCTTAAGTGTAATTGTCCTTATGTGCTAATTATGTCCTGGCCATTTAATGTAAAGTTGAAAACTTAAAACAAAACTGCAGTTTCTTACCAATATCAAGTTGAAATAAATCTCCGAGACGACATCCACTCATTCCACCAAAAACAAGAAGTTGATTCTTTCCATCAGACTTGGTATACGACACACATGTATGTGATTCTCTTGGGGAAGGAATGCTGCCATACTGAGTAGGAGATTGCCATTGAAGATTTTGAGACGTTTTCAAATCCAAAACAAAAAGATCATTTAAATATCTGAAAACCAAAGTAGGAAATTAACTCAATAAGGTAGCTGCAATGCACCATGCTTTGTTTTACTCCGCTTAACGCCAGAGCGGCCAGACAGTTTACTTGTGAAGGGGAGAGTCTTGCGCCCAAATGGATTGGACTTGCAAAAGTATAATTTGAAACGGGATGGTGGTGGTTTATATATTGTTAGGATTTTCACATTGTTTACCATTGACCCTTTTCCAACTCTGCATTTATTAGGAAGTATGGATTTTAATTTTTGGTGTTTTTTTTGGTAAGTAGACGATATGGTACAGTAGTTGTCGACTCTCAGGCAGACTGTAGTTTAGCTAGTCTGTCTGGAGATTCACTTCCAAATGCATTGTTCGATCATATGACAACATGACGCACGAATCGGAGATTTCCAAATTACGTTTAATAAATGGTTCGATCAAGGCTGCCTTCAAAGTCCCGTTAATGATATAAACCCCATTTCAACGTCAAAGTAAGTGATTTCACGTTCATCGTAAACGTGGAAAAAAGTTCCTTCAATACAATTCATCATTAACATCGTACAGGATTGACCCTTTTCCAACTCTGCATTTATTAGGAACTATGGATTTTAATTTTTGGCGTTTATTGGTAAGTAGACGTCGTACTGCACATGGTACAGTAGCTGTCGACTCTCAGGCAGACTGTACTGTAGAGTCTGTCTGGAGATTCAAGGATTCACTTCCAAAGCTTCCCACACTGTGTTTGTTTACGCTAATGTCCATAACTGTATTGTTCAATCACATGACAACATGACGCATGAATTGGAGATTTCCAAATTACGTTTAATAAATGGTTCGGGTCCCATGATATAAACCCCGTTTCAACGTCAAAGTAAGTGATTTCACGTTCATCGTAAATGTGAAAAAAGTTCCTTCATTGTAGCTAAGAAAGCAATAAAATTTTCGATTTTTCAATTTTAAAGTTCTGTAATCGTATAAAATATGAAGCTTTTTGACATTCAAAACGTGGTGTTTTTCACACGAAAACAATGTTATTTGTACAATACAATGTAAATATATCATAGTTTTGTACATAGTTATATTGATATTTTAATATGTATTTTAAATCACTCTCGTTAAAGTAGCGCAATTCAGGCCCACAGCTGTAATTCTACTATTTTAAGTAAAATCTATCTATCTAAAAATAAAAAAATATCTCTCTTTGACATCATCTAAAAGGATGTGAAAGAACTACTTTGCAAATTTTTCAGTGTGCTGTGTTTGCCAGCCGGCCAGGGCAGTAGATATTGCTCCCTGGGGATTCCTGGGCAGTAATTAGTAGAAACTAATGTTTATATTTGAACTTGATTTCATCCACTTGATTTTATGCCAGACGAAAACCCGCGAATATGTGTTAAACCATCTGAACAATTGGAATACAAATAGAAGGAAATTTTAGAAGAGAAATTAATTCTCTGTGCAAAAATTCTTGCTATTACTGCAAATAATTTCTGAAGAATCTGCACAAAATGCCTTTGTGAACCACAAAATGCCTTTGTGAACCAAGAAGATTTGCGATCTTTCTATTTGACAAAAACACTTTCTGACTGCAGCATCCCTTGATCTGTCATATATTTTCTGTGAAAATATCTGCGTATTTTTCCCAAGGAAAAATATTTCTTGCGCAAAATAAAACTTTTCAGTCTGGGTCACATGTAGTATAGCCTCTCTTTATTCTAATAAACTGGTATTTTATCCACATTAAGCATCTTTCCAAGATCCTGACCTTGAAGGCTTAAACTACAAATCCAGTAGTCACGTGTACGCTATAGCGTATCTATTTTTATAATTGCTACAAAAATTCATAATACTTTGAATTATTTCAATACAATCATATTTACAACGAGAGGCTTGATATATATAAAATTGAATAATAAAAATAGGGATATTTACATGTAAAGAGACTTCAGTTACTTCTTAATTAAAATTAATGGTAGTTTATATGTAATTAAAATTAATGGTACTTTAACATGTTCGCCTCTGTACAAAATGTTGTGTTACAGGAGCGTAAAAATTTACTCTTGTAACTCTAAGACATAATAAGGGTGAGCGTATAATACTAAAATTTAATCGCGTCCAGTTCATTGTAGAGGAGTAATTCTTGTATCTGTTATTTGAGAGTTTAAGGCCAGTTAATTCTTTATGTAATTTCTTGCATTCATCACCCATTTCTCCATTTGTCCCAAATACCAGTGGCGTAAATGTTCCATTTTCCACAACGATAATACGGTCGTTGTATGTTCGTCTCTTCTCTTGCTCGGCGTTCTTTAGCACTTGGTGTGTCGTGAGGTTTCTGTGAGATTGGGCATGCGTGACGCGAACATCAAAAAATGCAGTTTGCCCCCTTCTCCAGAATCCTCTTGCCATCACATCCACCCTCGCATTATCATCCGTGTTTGCCGTTCCGTGCCGGTAGTGTTCACCTGGGTGCATGGCCGTTCTTAGTTGGTGGAGTGATCTGTCAATGGCTGTAATAGGGGTTCAATAGAAACATCTTTGCAGACCTCTGATAACATGGTTGCTTCGAGATCGCGAATTTCATTGTGACGAATTAAAACAAAGCCACCTTTCCTACAATCCATCGCATGTTGAAATGTGAATGGTACTCCACATGGACACGTTGATGGCAGATCTTTGATGGGCCGGGTATAACGAATATTGGGAGCGTCTCTAAATTCACCTTTAGTAAGTGCGAATCCCTGACTCTGAATTGGAGGGGCATTCAACCAGGAGGATGTGCCTTTGTCTCTTGCTTGATTGACTGCTCCAAAGGTGTCTTGATTTAAGCAGGAGTCAATTTCTTGTGCAAGCTTGGTTTGACTTTCGAGTCCCTGCGCCATACAAACTCTGTTAATATTCACGATTTTCCCGAATTGACCTAATATCCATATTTCCGTCCTTCATTGATAAGGATAATTAGGATATTGAGCCAATCCAGAAGAGTATGCTACCAGCACCCACAGGATCAAACTTGATTGACCATGACCGCCCCGCGCTGCCTCTTGTATTCATATAGCTGCTCTAAGAACAGTGTTTTCGTTGATGGAGAAGTATATATAACAGGTACTTGGACCATATAACAGGCTTTCTTTGAGAATTTCAGCAGGACTTGGATGCTTCATCTTGAGTCGATCTAAAACATCATCGGTGATGTTGAGAAGACTGCCCTTGCGGTGAAGAAACGCATAGCTGCATGAATTTTCCCTTGGAACATCCGAACATCAGCTTGGAAAACACTCTTGCAATATCGTCCTCTCTTCTAAACGTTGATTTGTTAAGTACTAGTTCCTCTGAATTTCTCTACATTTGCACATGATTAATGTACTGCACTCGCTGTATTGTATATAAAGCTACCGTCTATAGCGTAGGCTTGTCCAAGAACATGTTCACTTTGTTGCATTTGACCACTTTGTTTGTTATATGCCCGCCATATATTTGCCGTCAATCCTTACTTTTGTACAGTATTGTTGTCTTAATTAAATTCTGTATAAGTCGCGATATCCTTAGTGAGCTTTAAAATCAAATTTTGCGGAGCTACGTTAAATAAGCACGTCTGCACTCTACAAAAGTAAGTACGCCTACTATTATTCCCCAACTAGCTTTTTTTATCAATGAAAATGGAATTCTTGATTGTAGTATTCACATGCCAACAACCTCGATTGTAGTAATACCATCATCATCATTCAACAGGATATTATCCCTCGCTGTTCATGAAATAAAGACGCACAGCGGGATAAGAGATGCAGTATGTCATCCACAATAGAAATTATTTTTTTGAATTTAAGGTGGCTCCCTACAATTGCAAAGAAACAGCAGTGAAAAATAAGGTCTTCATAATGATGCAAAATATTTGCTCTTTATGTGAAATGGGGATTTTTTTGGAAGTAGAAACGCTTGCATAATCTTTATACTTCAAGCATAATTGTTCGAAAGAAGCAAATTGTGTGTTGCTATGGTAACAATGTGGCCTAAGCGACAGCAGATAAAGATCAAATTTTGGATTAAAAATGAATTTATTGAAATTTCCTTTGGTCCAAGTTTCTGAAATTTTGTAGGTGAAAGGGAATATCTAGTGGAAGATTGTATAAAAAAATTAGGGGGATTATAAATTCAGTTCTTGAGATATTACGCAAAATTTGTTCCACAAAAACTGTTTTATAGAATTTTTTAAAAATTGAGTATATTGCAAACTTTCAGAAATACTGACCAAAGGAAAAAAGTTTTTGCATTACAAACCTTGCACGGTCAAATGAAATTTTTGCTGATGTGATAAAATTTCAACTCAACAAGATCATATCATTTCGTTACCAGTCCCATGCTTAAACAACTGTAGGGAGCTGCCACCTTAAGAGGGATGCAATTTGCTGAAGTTCTCAACTTTTGCATTGCGTCAAAAGATCAGCATTTTCAAAGTAGAAATATTACCTGATGACCAGATTTAACAGTTCAAAGAGGTGAGTTACAACGAAGAAAGAAAACATAAGGACTCACAGATCACACCTGTGTGATCAATGTGAATCAGTCCAGTGTAGTGTAAAAAATTAAACGATTTATAGATGTTAAAAATCATATTTATATTAAATCCTAGCTAAGACATTGCTCCCACTATTACTGAAGGTATATCATTGACTTTTAATTAATTCAAATTTTTCTAATTGTCAGTTAAAAGATGCCTGACTTACTGACCTAAATATCATAAACAATATTCATTTTGACCATGGTGAAGATCTAGTTTTTGCTGTTTCTCATCTTGCTATGACTCTTTATGCACATAATTTACTCTCGTTTCTGTGAAATCTAACATTATCTAACATCTCCAAACATTTTCATACAAACCCAAAATTACATATGTTACATTGTAAGATGACGAACATTAGGTTGGTTCAAACAGGCCTATTCAATGATTTTATATCATAATCATGGTACTCATTTTAATTTTATTTACCCTATATATTCAGGCAACCAAATCATCTTTCATTTAATTTTGTTTTTAACCTCCTTGGTAGAGGTGAGCCAATGTCTAAAAAAAGCCGATTACCGATACCGATTGTTAACAGCCGATATTTACCCACCATCGGCGATTAATCGGCAAACCCGATGGTCATCTTAATTTTTTTTTACTAATGTATCCTCTCGTCAAAAGACTCAAAACATGCAGAAACAGGAAGCGACATTTTTAACACTGATTCTGAAATCCACAGCGTGCTACTGGCTGGTCAACGGAAGTTACGGAACACAATAATTTAATTAATAAATCTTGCAGAAATGCCAAAAAAGTGAGAAAACAACTATGAAAAAACGCAGGAAATCGGTAAACATAGTGTTTCCACTTTCATTTCGATAATTGTTTCCACACCAAATATTTGAATTTCATTTTTTTATTACACCGCTGACCATACAAATGGTGGAAGACAATCGGCTGATGATTGTGAAAAAACAAGCCGATTAATCGGTTTTGCCGATGATCGGCTCACCTCTACTCCTTGGCTATACAAAATGTGTTAACTACAGCTACAAATAAAGCTTTCAAAATGGTATCAAAAACTACTGGCTACTTAAAAATTGTTGTTCACTATTGTGAACTTTTCAACCAATCCCTGACATTTTTTATGCCCATATAATGATCAACATTAATTACCTGGGAATGTTGCACTTGGGGTCTTCACTATCATTGGCTAATCCACCAAATAAATAAACCTTGTGGCCAACCAAAGTGAAACTATGACCCAGTCTAGCACATGGAATTAATCCACCCTTAGGTGGTTTTGGTTTCAGATTTTTCCATTCCCATCGAGTGGCTTGGAGTTCATATAGCTGAAATATATAAAACAAATCACATACACATCAAATGTCATTTCTAATTCCTATCACTATTGTTTTCTAATTAAAAATAGAAATACTTTTTATGGTTCTTCAATTTCAAATAAGCTGCATAAGTTTACCCTTCACAGCCTCAGATCTGACAATTTAATAATTGATATTGGCAACAGTTTCTATCCTTCATGAAGATCATATTCTGATTTCATTAATCAACTGATCAAGGTCAAAGACTTAAAGTGAAAATAATAATATTATTTGCTATTTCTCCAACATACTATGTAAAGTAGCAACAGCATGCAGATTTTGTTGTCTTCTATTGCATGACTAATTAGTGATTAGGAGTTAGAACATCCATATACTTGCACCTAAATACAGGAATGGCACATATACCTGCATAGGCTGTGCCCCAACCAGTTTAAAAGGTTTGAGTAGTTATTGTATTAAAAATAAAAAGCTTTTTTAAAGAAGCTGTTTCACGATTTAGTAAAAATAAGAAAAACAGACAGCGTGAAAAGAACAACTCCTGCAGGAATTGAACCCAAGCAACTGCTAGACTACTGGCAACAGCTGGAAGACTGTTGGAAAAAAGCGTATTTATATTTCACTTCATATAAAAAGTGTGATAGTCTTCATGCAGTGCACTTATATAGTATAAATGTGCCATATTTAGGCTCTAACCACCCACACTATGGCAGCTATTGTTCATCTGATCAATATTTATACCAATCCATGCCTAGAATGTTTGTACTGTACTCCAGTACATTAACCCAGGGTATATGCCAATGGAGGGAAAGCCGGCTAAAGGCATGGTGAATATATTTAACATAAACACAAATATATTTCCAATCTAGGACCAGTTGTTTTAATACTGGTTAACGCTAATCCAGCTTTGAACATCTGCCCCTGGAAAGCATTGATATTCAAGTGACTCTATAAAATACACTGATATACTGTATATCATATACATAAATAAATCATTTTCAAATCTTCTGGAACAGATGCATTCCAGTGGTG
Source organism: Paramuricea clavata (assembly GCA_902702795.2). Lineage (NCBI taxonomy): Eukaryota > Metazoa > Cnidaria > Anthozoa > Malacalcyonacea > Plexauridae > Paramuricea > Paramuricea clavata. Next base: position 21,141 of record CACRXK020001955.1, on the reverse strand, counting down.
GAACAAAATTTCGCTGACAAATTTATAAACATAATTGGTAATAGGACTCCGGAAATATGCGCGTTACCAAGCGTGTATAGCATCCTTCAATATTTATACATTTTCAGACTTGGCGCCGAACTGCGCAGCCATATTGTTTTGATTTCTCTCATGAGTATACCACACGTAAACGATCTTTGCTATCACTCAAAATCAAACTCTCGGCAATTCATTGCACACATAATTGTGATTATATAAGATTTATTCTGTTCAAAAACTTATACAATTGGAAATTTTGTCAAACCTCATTCGAATATTTTCCATACTCCAACATACCACCGAAAACGAAAAGTCTCGTTCCATCACAGACGAAGCCATAGGCCGCGCATCCGGATGGAATATCTCCTCGAATAGCAGGCACAAACCACTGGTTTGAAGCTAAATAAAAGCAATAATATCAAGAGTTTTAAAGCAATAACTAGCAAATCTCAATAGCTAATTACTTTATGTAACGACCGGACGACGTACTATTCGGCGGGAATTTCTAAACAAAGTCACTTGAAACGTACCAGTATTATAAACATGAAGTTCGTCAACAATCCCTTCGTTGCCGCCACCAAACACAACCATAAGCTCTCGTATAGCTACAGCACGATGGCCATGACGAGGACGAGGTTGCGGACCTGCAGAACTCGATATACGCTTCCATTTCATGGCCGAAACGGCCGCCATGTTTTCTTGCTTCCAGCTTCTTTCGATTTTCGCTTCGGGTCAGCTGATCACGTCACGTGTCGAAAAATGAACAGGACACCCAAAACAAAATTTTGTAACAGTGTTTGTGACATTTGTCTGTTTGTCTGTTGACAACTTTACTGTTTGTCCGTGTCACAGCCTCACAGGACAATAGGACATGTTTGAAACAATAGTGGCACATTCTCACTTATTAATGCTTATAATAGTATACTGCATTAAATTCTGTCAATGTCAATATATATATATGTAAGTGACCAAGTATCAGCATCAAAATGTCAATGTCAATATGTAAGCAAAGTATAAATTATGGATGAAGTATTATATGCATCATCATCACTTTGAGCAGTTGCAATTTTTCTAAAAGTAGCTTGTTTTCAGTAATCTGAAGATCTTAACCTTGTCCTGGAGTACAAAATGATCACCTGTCCTCTTTTGTCCCCTTATACCCCTTTATACCCTTTCTGGACCTTACTCCCATAAATTGTAATAAATTACTGTGCGTTATTGCATCATTTTCTGGTCTTCTTGCGTGTAGCAAATATTAAAGTGTTTACAAAATGGAAAGAGAATAGTCATTTATAAAGTTGAAACATGAAACAGAAACACGTCCTGAATTGTCAACTCCCGACTTGGTATAATGGTTTCAAAAACTGTTCAATACGAAGCAAAATAATTCCTCTTCAAGCTGAATTTATTGACTATTTAAATCAAGATGGCGTCGTATTGCCAGGCAATGAAAATGAGGAGGGAATACAATGTGACAGTGATTCTGAGTCTGAAGATTGGACAGCAGCAGACGATTGCAACACAGCAACGGCAACTGCCCCAGATTTTACTGAGCTTACAAAGAAAATTGAAGATGCTATAAAAGACCTAGGAGGTGAAGCCTTTCCTAAACTAAACTGGAGTGCTCCCAGAGATGCTGCTTGGATTAGTTACAATGGCACTTTGAAGTGCACAACTGCTTCAGATGTATACTTACTGTTGAATAGCTCAGATAGAGTAAGTCATGATATTAATCATCCATTCAGAAAATGTGAAGATGGGGAAGATAACACCTTGATGGAATCATCTGGATTTGTCTTGGTTCTCAGAAAGTGGCAAGAAATATCTTCCTCAACAGAGTTTCGTTGTTTCGTTAAGAAAGGTCATATAATAGCCATATCACAACGTGACACAGCCAGTCATTACCCGTATATTGCCCAAAACTATGATGAAATACACTCCCGGATCAAGGAATTTTTTCAGAAAAAGATATGTGGCAAATTTCCAGATAATAGTTATGTATTTGATATATACCTCAAGTCAAGTCAAGTAATAAAACTGGTGGATTTTAATCCTTTTGGAAACATAACAGATCCTCTGCTCTTCACGTGGGATGAGTTGTCCAAAGTTGAACCAGACGAGCAAGCTGAATCAGTGGAAACGATGTTTAGATTTGTAACAAGTAACACTGGTGTTCAACCCAGTCCATTCCTCAGCAGTCGAATTCCAAGAGAGAGCTTGAATTTGGTATCTAGTGATGATATCAACAAAATGGTTGATTTTCTCAAGACTACTGAACTTATTGGTGAAAGTCAAGCTACTAATAATGAGTAACTTTATCAGTGAATGTCAAAACTAACAGTGAAAGTCAAACCAAGAATGAATAGCACTATTATATTATTATTATTATACTTATATGGGTAAACTTTATTAAATGGTGTTATACATGTAGTAGCACTTCTTCTGTCTACATAGAAATAGCTATAGCTGAGTGATTGTTGTCAAATTCCCCTGATTTTTAAAGAATTGGGAATTTGAATTAAGCTGTTCTATACTAAAAATTATAATTACATGTAAATGTTTATATTAACATTTCTAACAGGTAAATCTTACGGTTGCTTTACCTGGGTGGGACAAGGGACCTATACAAGTAATGTGTTATTAGCTATATATATTATATAGTCATGGGTGCACGAAAGTAGAATGTAGACATTCAATTTTTATGGCGTGCATGAGAGGCCTAATGCAAACAGACAACTATCAAGCTGGATGGCCACAGTGCATGTTCAAACATGGCATTAATCATACATTCTGATAGCTAAGGCCATCAAGGGGGAAGGCACTTTGCCCTGGGCCCCCAGTTCAAAATAAAGCGGGGGGCAACGAAGACCCTTAAATTTTTTGATACAAGATTGCTTACCTATGCAATAAAGTGTAATATATTGTAAAACACCACTTCTCTCATTTTACACTTATGACGTCATAAGGGCCCCCTGGGAAATTTTTGCCCCGGGCTCCGCGCAACCTCTTGGCGGTCCTGCTGGCAAGCAGCCCCGAAATCTTCACATTCCGTCGTCTCAGCCCGATTTATCCTAAGTCACTGTCAAAGTATCTCTGAATTATACCTAATTTCCAGTTCTTGCTGTCCATGTCCTAATTTCCTTGTTCTTACGACCATATCAGTACGATATGGTCGTAACGGTTGCAAAGATAGGGTCACGATCTTTTCTGAATCAGTTTTTGATTCAGTTGATTTTAGTGAAAAATTCGTCCTAGCTTTACCCAGAGCCTCACACGACGCTACAGTTGCTCGGAATATAAGATATTGCACCAATAGCCCCAATTGACTGGATTTGGTCAGATCCGTTTACTTTGGTGCGTTAAGGCCACTTTCCATTACAGTCGCTTTGCCCGCGCGGGCGGAGCGAACATTACTCAACTTTCTCTGTAGTTCTTTTCACGTGATTAAAATTGGTCGCTCCGCCCGCGCGGGCAAAGCGACTGCAATGGAAAATGGCCTTTAGTGAGAGAGGAAAACCGAAGGACCAGGAGAAAAACCTCGTAGAGGAGAGAACCAACCAAACTCTACTTACATGATTTTTCAAACATTACGATTTAAGGTCAGCACGTCAATCATACATGCCACTCGTTCTTTCTTTTAAAGTCAGTTTGCAATACAGAATAATAATTACATGATAGGTATTATATGGTAGCCACTCGTGTAATGTTGCCTTTGTTCAGAAATTAAACTGTAATTTTACATAAAACAGGTAATCATTTCATGTTTTAAAATGTAAAATCACTAAGTATAATAAGCGCAAATGTAACATTACTAGTATAACTACATTACTCTTCATGCATGTATACAATTCATAAAAAATCTAAGAAATCTGAGAAATGAAGGTCTATATACTCGGTATACTCCAAAATGTATCCTGTGCTGTATGCTTTCATCCTTTGGGACACGATGTTCTTTCATGGTTTAGAAGAAACTAAAAAATAGAAATAATCGCGATCGTTAGTGTTACTAAATTTTTGGTTTTGCTAGAAGGATGAGTTGTTAAAATTAGCGAGGCGTGCTTGATGCTCTGTTACTGTGAAGAGTTCCTCGTACAGACGAGCATGATGATGCAAGTTCTATTCATTCGTCAGTCAGCCACAATTGACAAGTTTTTCCTTGACAAGGAGTCGTGTTCCAAAGGCAAAGCTGCAGAGTGCAGGTATCCGGTTATGGCAGCTTTTCATCCAGGAAAACGTGACAAGTAATTGTACTCATCTTCGAAAAGCCATTGCTATTAATTTATCAATCACGATTATTTTGAAATTCGCTTTTGAAATATCGGGTATCGTAGACAGTTTTAAAACTTGTCAATGAAAAATTGATTGATAGCCTATAGGTAGCCAGTCGTTTTACTCACAGATTAACTATATGGTTTATAAGCTTTTTCTTGCTTTACCTTGTAGAGTGCCGCTGTTGCCACACTGAGGTTTCTGTGAAATACGCCTTGATCCTGGCTTCACATTGCCCAATCTGTCAACACACCAACACTCGCTCCTACTGGGGTCACACTGCAGAGGTTCGAAGTAACCTTGATCATCACAACGAGGCCAAATGTCACCTTCTGCCGAATTTATTCTCAGTGCACCACATGGAGCACCAGTATATGCTGAAATTACGATTGAAGGTATAGTGCTAACATAAGGTATACGTAATTATATGGATATTAGTGACGTTCAGATTTGTCTTCCACTACGGCACTACCGCTACCATTAAGGGACCATTAAACAATCAGGATCAGATGGATACTAAGCCAGTGAGAGGTAGTGTTAGCGGTAGTGCAGAGTGGCGGTAGTGGAAGTCAAATCTGAACCTCTCTATAGCAAGTATGAAAACAACAACCAAATAATAATTATGATACGAAAAATAACCCGGAATCGTTTCAGCCTGCAGTCGAAGAAAAAGCGTTTATGCCATTTAATGTTCATTGGATCTTAAATTTGCCTTTTTCAAATGTTTCTCAAAAGTGCATAAAACATCTCAAAGAGTGGTAAGTATATGATTATTCCTTAAGGCCCGTTTACACTTGTAACTTTTGCTGTGATTTCTAGTGCGATTTTCTTCTTCTGATAGATGTGAACGAGTAGATGAGTTACGAATGTTCGAAGTACATATACGGATATCACTGATGTATCCAGGGGCGCCGGAAGAAATGTGAAGCGGCGGGGGCAGCCATTTCAAAAGGGCACTTGCTTCTCAGACTTAATTTTTCTGGGCAGCATCAACCTCGTACCCGGGCTCTTTCCACTACGCGCCTCGCTATTTTCTTAATTATTTTGTTCTTATGTTACTTTTTTAAAGCGAAGCGCGTAGTGAAAAGAGCCTGGGTACGAGGTTGGGCAGCAATATTTGTTAAAACGTTACTGTATGGATACTCGATTACTTTTGGCTATTATGGGTCGCAAACGTCGACATTCGTTGCAGTCCAGCGACACCGGAACGATGTGAAGGCAAGGGGGCAGATTTTCGTGAAAGGGCACTTTTGAATTGATATATACTAAGAGATGTTTGCAAAACATCGGGAGTTGAACTTCGCCTAATCATGTTTTCCATTTATTGGATGATAGGGGTGTGAGGGGGTTCTCTGCCAGGCGATTGTGCTATTCTTGAAGCTCGATGACTGCATTTCTTGCGTTTTCTGAAGCAGATTCGTAAAAAATTGCACTAGCTTTTCTGACAATTCTCTATTTCGCAAAGGCAATCCTTTAAATTGAAAGGGCACCTTTGCCCCCCTTGCCCCTCCTGGTAAAGGGCAACGGGGGCCGCTGCCCCTCCTGCCCCCCCCCCCAGTTCCGGCGTCCCTGGATGTACCCTCATATAAACATTCATAACTCATCCACTCGTTCACATCCATCTGAAGAAGAACGTCGCAGCAAAAATTGCAGATGAAAAGGACCTTAAAGATCCTCAGATGAAGTATGTATGGAGTGTATGAAAAACTGAAAATGTTCCTAGTCTCTCAACGTTCATTTTCCTACCACCTGCCGCGTGATACATGGTCACAACACGGAAACATGTATTTTGTAAACAGCATGTATAACAGGGAGTTGCAATACATTTGTCTGGGTTAATATCACATCTGCCTCATATAGTTCGATACGGGAATCAAGTTAAAATAGTGTTTTTCCATGGGGGTTCCTTCTTTCGTAACATTACATTAATAGTAAAGAGTTGCCCTTACTGGATCTCTAAAAACCATTTAAAACTGACAGAGCTATATCCTGTTCAAATGAAGTTAGATTAGTTTTAATTTAGTGTAGTTCAGTTTAGTTTATTAATGATACTCACATGGACTGCATGGTGCTACATTGCAGACTTTTGTTTCTACTCTTGGTCCGAAACATTTTTGATTTTTCATGCATGTTCTGAATCTAAAGCGCAGGCCACCACCACACTCCGCATCACATTCTGTCCAATTTGACCAAGGACGCCACATGTTCTCCACTATGTAAATAAAGAACGTTTTCGTGCTTTTCTGCAAAATTCGTTAAACGCGGCACGTTACACAATACTTAAGAGCTCAATATTACACACTTTAATTGCATGTTGATTGAATTCGTCAATCGTCATAATATGAAAAGTTATTTAGATAAAAAACTGCATGTGTACTGCACCTCCCACCTCCCCTCGGCTGCGACATTTTCGGAGCTGGCTTCCCCGCACTCTACCTTTGGCTGAAAATTATTTAACCCCAATCTCAATATTCCTTCTACAGTAGCTGTTAAAGGTATCGTGCGTGCGGGGAAGCGAGCAGTGAGAATATATAGCTACGTTTCAGCTAAAGGGCGGACCATTAAAAAAGTGATCGGGGGGGGGGGGGGGAGTAGTTTTGAGCTTGCACGAAATTTGTTTCTGCTTGGCTGCTTGTGCAGGAATTTTTTGCGGAATTTTACTGATAGTTTTCTTTGATTTCTTCTTTGCACGACTTTTTTTCTTTTGTTTTCCTTTCCTTTTTTCCTTTTGTCCCTAATCGACGTTCAATTAGACCGTAAGGTTTTCTTATGTGGTGATCAGATGTCAACGCTTGTCATTAATTGCATAGTCAAACCAATACGCTGAAAACATATACAAGGTGTCTCAAAAAAGTGAACTTTAGAAATTCACCTTATTGTTATAATTTGAATGCCTCAGTCCTATACTGAACCCATGGGTGCGTAAACACAATGGAATCGAGTTTAGGTGTTTAATAACAACCCAGCGGGCAAAATGACGTTTATCCAACGTTGAATCAACGTTGGAAATGACCTTCCAGACGTTGGATAGACGTTGAAAAAGGGTTGACTATGCAAATTGGATCGACGTTACTGTTTCGACGTTGAAACAACGTTGAAATTAGGTTGCCAATCTCGTCAACCATAATTCAACGTTGAATCCACGTTAAAACAACGTTGAGATTGGTTCACAAATCGACGTCGTACATTTAACCATGAATGAACGTTAATTCAACGTCTGTTGGCTGCTGTTGAACCAATGTTTGTAAAACAACGTCAGAGCAACGTAGATATTAGGTTGTCGACGTCGCAACCTTTTTTCTGCCAAATTTCAACGTTGAAACAACGTCGTGTGCCCGGTGGGAAAAGGGTGATTTCTAAAGGTTCACTTTTTTGAGACACCCTGTACTGTAGTTTGCATGAATTACGGGAATAAATACGAAATAACAAATTAGGTAAAGAAGGAAGCATTAACATTCTGGACTTTTTCTTTTTTGTTATATATGCTTTGACAAATTAAGTATTAAAATAAAACTCACCTTTGACACATTTCCAGTAAGGACAAGTACAATTGCGCCCAACAGGTGTAACTGTTCGTACTTTTCGTGTACCAGGTATACAGTAAATACCTACCGGCGGACATAAAGATGAACATATAAAAGATGTGGGTTCATTACATCGACAGTATCCAGAACAGTCTTTAGGTATGAAAAACTCTCCGACTTTGTGTCTTTCGCCAAAAAACTCACAGAATTCTAAGAAATAAAATAAATGGTTAAGGAAAATTCCTCTGACATTGGCCTATTTTGAATTGGGTTGTGACAATTATTCGTGTTTGACTGGTTCCATTTCCTTTTTTTTCCGGGGAGGGGCACATCGAACAATACCAAAACTATACGTGTTTCGGATGGCATTCAGATTAACGCGGTTTAACGTTTTATCTACTACAGGGACTGTTCGATCGTACTTCTATTTTACTTTGACCTGATTCCAGACAATTTTACTATACCGACACAAGTGCGATCAAATGCGATCTCCAATAACCGGCAGTTTTACCAACGTTGCTCCTTTTACTCTGGCTAATGACAGACGATTTTACTTCTTAAAAACCTTGATAGATAGAGAGTAATCAGTGCCACTATAAAACAAATCATTTATACCATCAGCTTTCTTGACACACTTCAATCTTGTACAAGAACATTTACTATCAGGAATTTGCTCGCTCCATTGTTTCTTCATTTCACCAGGTTTGCAAGTTATGTCACTAACTGGACACAGTTCTTCACACCAAAGATATCCCGATATACATGTACAATGTGTACAGTCAGTGGAAATTAAAATATCTCCAGTGTTATAAACTTTATCACCAATAATACAAACACTAATCTCCTGCCCAGAGCGAACATCTAAACAAGACATAATATATAGAAGTGATGTCCTATTTACAACGGTAAACATGTGTTATAAAAGTTATATGTTTGAGTCAATGATTTGCTTCCTTACTATACAATATATCAAGGCAAAAGTGATCAAAAGAGGTCGGCTTTAGCAGACCAAGCACTAAGTATACTATTGCAAATAAAAATTGCGGTCCATGTCGTCTTCCATGTCATTATATACTCAGTTCGGTAAACTCTATACATGCATAAAGTCGCTGCAGGAGGAGAGTGCACTTCTGCTAAAATGGTAAACAGTGGCGTAACGGGAGGGTGTCAGGGTGTCCAGTGACGGGGGGCCCCCAAACTTTAGGGGCCCCCGACAAAAATGACCTTAAAAAATTTGATAGCACATTTCTGGGGAATTGAATTAATTGAATTGAATTGAATAAAAAAAAAACATTAATTACGACGATTAAGTACGTCGCGGCTGAGGTAAAGGACGAGATACTAGAATGAATTAATTGCAATTTCATTGGGTATGTCCGGAAAAAATTTTGGACCCCTAAAATGGTACAATGTCCAAAAATTTTTTGGCGACGGGGGGGGGTCGCCAAAAATAAATTGTTCCGAGAAAAATTTTTGGAGCCTATTTTTAGTGGAGTAAAGGGGCCCAAAGTGGCCGATTGACGGAGGGCCCCCAGCGGTTGCGTTACGCCACTGATGGTAAATCCAACACAAGAGGGAAGAGCCTGGGAGTAAGTAAATCTTGTAGTTATTCTAACCTCTCGTTTCTCTTGTCACACATTTCGATGCTGGACACGTGCAGTTGCTGTTGGCAATTTTACGTGAAAACTCAATTTTCTCTTCATCTACAGTACATCTAATATCTTTAGGTGGACACAAACTGACACAAGATACAGTCCCCCCTGGTCCACAAACACACGAACCATCACAGATAGCAGTAATAAAACGATCTCCTGGTTTATACTTGTTTCCACCATCGTAGCAGAATTCTAGATAAAAAGAGAAATTGAAGAGATTCTGTTTCATTATTGTAGAGTTGCTGTAATGTTGAACGTAAAGTCCCAGTCACGTGAACGTTAGGCACTGATCAGGAATTTCGTGCAAGCTAGAGACATCATCCTAGTGAGGTGATTTTTTGGATGGTGACAATGAACATGGACTAGAATGAGGATGAAAATGAACAAGGATCGCTCAGCGTTAGCCATCCTACGGGGGAGGACATAATCCGCTGTGAAACCGACCAACTTTCTCATAAAGAGAAATAATCCCATCACAGTCGAAATTACGAATTGCGGTTAAAACATGAGTATATCATTTATGGACATAAGCGTAAACACACCGGTTTTAAGTAATACTTGGAAATTCCCTATGCATGATGCATGCTCGTGTTTTCCACGATCGAACCATTCACGCATGGGCATTAGTGTAAACAAATGTTATCCCGCAAGCTCCAAAGACGTGAATCCTTGCATTTCCCGATCGACCACAGATTCCCGTCCGGCTATATATAGTCGACAGCTGATGGCGTCTAGCAGTATGACGCCAAAAAGGGAACTAATTTACATTACCACTTTCAGTACAGAGTTTCTAACTGTTAAGCTACGCAATATCATACAGTGCTTTAACTCATTGGTACTTGGTACAAAACATATAGTAAGGTTGAAACCGCTGTAGGTATTAAAATAAACTTATAGGTGGTACCATTAATATTAATGTGAACTTGTTCCTTGACTTCATGCGCTTCACACATGATTAATGGACACGAACAGCTTCTGCCTTCAGCATCAGACAATTTGATTGGAATATGTACAATATTTTGTTTAGCACAGAAACTGTCTTCAGGCAAGACCATACACAGAGGCATACATGTAAGTACACCATCGTCTTTACATTGACATCGAGAACTGCAATTGATGTCAGTAAACTCTTGACCAACGGCGTAAATCTTTCCATTTGTAGACGCACATTGCTGTTTCTTTATTTTTCGTGGTTGGGTCGTTGTCGCTGGTAGTTGATCTTGCACTATATAAAAAAATATGCGAAAAATAATATTCTTGACTTAGCTTAGCTTAGCTTAGCTTAGCTTAGCTTAGCTTAGCTTAGGTTAGCTTAGCTTAGCTTAGCTTAGCAATTCACGATTATTTTGCGATGAGTCGTCCAAAAATAATATAAAAATGGAGTATATATAGACACATAGACACACAAAGTTGGCACTAGATGTGAAAAAGCTAAAGGCTATGGCTCGAGCCCATTGCCATTGGCTTTAGATGCATGCGACCTCCGTCAGTTGTACTGGCTTTGTATCAGGGAAATAGATCTTCTGTTAGTTTAATTTTGTTAGTTTTTCAAATTGCCAGATCAATTTTATAAAAGTTAATATGAGAGGGAATCACTTCAATCATTCCCTTGTTGCTGATTGGACGGTGCTTAACACGTGGTCCTTGCTTTGTCTTGTACAGTTTTAGGACAAAGAAACCTGAAAATAAACCTTGCCTAACACTTTCTGATAAAATTGTGCTACCTCATTTACAGATGACTAAACGAAAACGTTTGTTACAAAAATGTTGAAATAACTGTATACGTTATTACAGGAGTTACAGTATCGTGTTAAATAAGCGCCAACCAACAAAGTGGCAGCGACTGCCTTCAACTCGCGGCTAACCCTGCATGGTACGAGGTTGAATAAGTGCATGTAAAATTATTGTATCGTATTAAATAAGTGCATGTAGTAAAGTTGTAACTTTATATCGTGGTCATTAAAGTTTTGCTTAAAAATTTGAAAATACAGAATGTATTTATCGATATTCTAAAGGTTCTCGATCGAAGCACTAATGCACTATGGCCATTTCGCTTGCAATTATGATCCCTATATAAAACTAAAATTAAATTATTCTTATTGCCATTGTGGACACGTGATTTATGGAGGCGAGGCGCGGGATTTTACTCCCAACCCAAATCGCTAGCTATACGCAAATCGCCAGCTATACGCAGGCTATCTTTATAGAATTATATATATCGTATATATTGAGCACTCGCCACTGCTACTCTAATATTTCTTTTGTAATGTTTCTTTTAATATTTAACAAATTATATATAATATTTAACAAATTATATATATATGATATATAAATTATATCAACACGAGTGGAAATTGGGAAAACGAGAAATTGTGTGGAAACACACGTCGCCCCGAGGGCGGAGTGTTTTCACACAATTTCGAGTTTTCCCAATTTCCACAAGTGTTGATATATCAATACGGGAAAATGTTCTATTTTTTTTATAATATAGCACAATGAAATATAAAGAAAGAAATTCTCCGTTTGACATTGAATTATTTCAACACGGCTCTTAGCCAATCAGCGTTCAGAATTTACAAAATGCTATATTATAATTTTATATATTTAAATCTTACTATTTACCTGTCCGTTTTACTTTCACACATTTCCAATCTGGACATGTACAATCACTATTGGCAATTTTACGTGAATATTGAATTTTCACCTCATCCACATCACATTGGACATAGGTCGGTGGACACAGACTCACACAGGATACACTTCCCCCTGCACCGCAAACACATGAACTAGAACAGTCAGCAGAAATAAAGCTATCACCAGGTTTATAAGTTTTCCCGCCATCAGAACAGAAATCTAAATAGAAGTGCATGATAATACTTTGTAGCACACGATCACACCTATACTCACTCAATCAGAATTCATTTCAGTGGTTTATATCCCATTAACTCTCTCATATCCAGCTTCATATAGCAATAACAGTGGGTCATCGATAAAAAAAAACATATAATAAAAAATACTTCCCAAAAATATAAAGAAACAAATAATTCTTCGTGGATGTGATCATGTTCTAAGTCGGACAGAAATGATCACTTGTGTTAGACAACCGTCTGATTCTTGGGAGTCTCCCACTGAACACACATGATCATTATTGTTGTTGTTGCTGTTGTTGTTGTTGTTGTTGTTGTTGTTGTTGTTGTTGTTGTTGTTGTTGTTGTTGTCGTCGTCGTCGTCGTCGTTGTTGTTGTTGTTGTTGTTGTTGTTGTTGTTGTTGTTGTTGTTGTTGTTGTTGTTGTTGCTGTTGTTGTTGTTAATTCTCGTTGTTGCTGCTGCTGTTATTGTTGTTGTTGTTGTTGTTGTTGTTGTTGTTGTTGTTGTTGTTGTTGTTGTTGTTGTTGTTGTTGTTGTTGTTGTTGTTGTTGTTGTTGTTGGTTGTTGTTGTTGTTGTTGTTGTTGTTGTTGTTGTTGTTGTTGTTGTTGTTGTTGTTGTTGTTGTTGTTGTTGTTGTTGTTGTTGTTGTTGTTGTTGTTGTTGCTGTTGCTGCTGTTGCTGCTGCTGAAGTTTCCGTCTTATATATAATGAGTGATACCTGGTTCACAAATGAAGGATGGACATGAACAAGATCTTCCTTGAGCATCAGGTAAGCCAACCGGCGTATAAGCGATCTTCAGTTTCGCACAAGAATTATCGTTTTTCGTGACTAAACACATGGGCTGACACGAGATAACACTGTCGTCCAAACATTCACATTTTGTTGTACATTCGTTGTCAGTAAAAACTGAACCGTTGGTGTAAATCTTTCCACTTTCAGTTATACATTTGTGGTTTGAGAGTTGTAACGAAACTAAATGGTAAAATTTTAAATTTAAAAATTTACCTCGAAAGACGAAATTTACTGTTTAACAACATAGTAACATACTGTAGCAATTGTATGCAATAAGGATAAATTGAAAACCTATATAGCAATATAGTAATTGATGCATTTCGTTATAGGCTCTACTTGACGTTTGACGTATACAGTAATACAGTTCACGTTTGAACGGTTGAGTCACCATTGAGTCCACCCTTGAGGCCACCTTTGAGGCCACCTTTCAGGCCACCCTTCAGGCCACCCTTCAGGCCACCCTTCAGGCCTTCAACGTCAAACGGCAAAACACAAACGTCAAATCAAGATTCAGTATAGAACTTTTACAAATACAGGGTTTCCAAAATACGTCATTCTCAATCGACCATGCATATAATATCTGTTATGATGGATCAAGTTTTCAAGCTTGGCCCAGGGCCACGGAACCAGATTGTTGGTGCATGAAGTTGCTGGTGGTTCATCCCGTAATAGCGATAGTTTAGTAAAGTCTATTAATCGAGCAGAGGCAGGTGCTGCGAGCACAGAATACCAGAAAAAGAAATTAGCAAATATTAGAGCATATTCAAATATTCAATAGGTTTCTTAGAAAATAGAAAGGATTACCAAAAAATGTAACAAGAGTTCTTTGCAGCTGCTACATAGGAAGCACTAAACCAGTATAATCTGAGAATTGACCAATGCCATGGGAATACGATAACAGAGCAAAACAAGTGATAAATTTTGGAAAAAAATTACAAATTAGCGCAAATCCGGCGCTGGAGTTTAGTAGACAATTACTTTCTTTACGTTCCTTGCAATACAAATATAATGCTCCCTATAAATAAATGTTGCAAATTTCAGCTTTCTCTTCAACGGGCGCGTCTATAGGCATTACAACTAGGGTTGGGCGATATTTTGATTTATCGCGATATTTTCAATCGCGATTATCGTATCGAAGGTAGAAACTTGAGCGACGATATATCGAAATTATCGTCATGGTCGAAGACTATCGTGATCTTGCTGCGCATGTGTACATAAAATCCTAAAAAATTGTTTCAGTTCCTAGAAAATATAGTTCTTAAAAGAATTAAAACTATTTCCTGAATTAAATACGAATTTAGTGCGCCACAAAAGCTAATATTTATGTATTAATCCACTGAACAATGAAATTGCAGGCTTTGCTTGGGCCGTGTGCCCACAGCATTTGTGCCAGCGGAGACATAGTAGACAATGCATATACAGTTCTGGTTTATGAACAGTAAATATTAGACTAGAAAAAGCCTTCATATTACTTTAATTTGTTGTTTTTACTTGTTTTTTAATAAGATTATAACTTACTATAATACCGCTTTGATATTAATTAAAATTGAAAAATGTGGTCATGTTTGTATTGCATTTATCGCGATATTATCGAATATCTTGATAACTTGCTTGACAATAATCGTGAGACGATTTTTTTAATATCGCCCAACCCTAATTACAACAGTTCGTATTTGACGACTATTTTATAGTCTATATAACTTTCATACAAAAATGCTGGAGAACGACTAAAACTGATAATATATATATATATATATATATATAAAATATAGCCTAACCAGTTTTCAACAATGCAGCGCGTAAATTGTTAGGTGGAACCACAGTTGGTGGAACCCATTGCTGAAAGGCGTATTCGATTAAACAATGAAATATTGAAATACTTTTAGTCAACTGTTTTTTAATGAGGTTAATAGGTGCCGCTGTTGAGGTCAATGAGGTGTGCCTTGCACGCACTGCTCGCGCAATTACATGCATATGGAATTAGCTGTTTGGCACGCACAGTGTAACGATCTAAAGTGAAAAACATAGGTGCAATTGCTCCCCTCCTAAAAAAAAATCTTTAGGAAACCATGGAAATTCGGGCAAATGGCCAATGCTAGGATAAATTAAATTCAGGTACCACCTTGGTCAACAACTTGCGCATTCGAATATATCGCGACTGCATATCATATTTAAAATAGTATAATGAAAAAATACATTAACCGAAGGCAGCAAAAATAACAGTTGATTAGGGCTGATAGTCAATATAGACCAATATAGAAAAGTAATCATTAATTGTGACAAGTGGTTTAATTACCAATCAATCTTGAGAAGCAAATAAAAAAAATGTGCTATATCTTTAAGCCTGTCATTAAGCCTGACTCTTCCACAGTCCCTCAGTAACACTGCTTATAACGCAAAGGACCATAGAAATGCCCCGAGGCGTCCCTAACACTGCTTAGTAACGCATTCAGCGCGTTGGGTAATTCAACGCGCGTTAGGTAAGCGACTGGGGACGAGTCAGTCATTAAGCGTTGTCGCTTTGAGGGTTTCATCGCGTGTAGTATGATTAGTACTATTGCGCACTCCATGTATTCCCATGTCAGGTTATAAAAAGATTCAGTATTTTTCAATATGGTGCATGCAAGCTAATGAGACCCAGACGGCATTTTTCCTCAGCTTTTTAAAAATAACTTTCACAAGCAAAAAACACGACTCATATTAAATATTTATCATTTATAGACCTAGTTGACTGAGGAGATTCAGCGAAATATTACCCGAAGTGATAATATCATCACGAGGGTAATATTTTGCCGAATCCCCCGAGCGGAGAATCTATAAATGATATAATATGATATATTATTCCGAAAATTAAAAGCCCCCAAGTTGAGAATATAAAACTTGCCATATACCTTCGTGAATACGATGTTTTATTTTTTAATTAACGCAAGATTTGTCACTTTTATTTCGAATCACATATAGTTTGGAATATGATGATTTTTCAAAATTTGCATCACATAATTAAAAAATAAAATAGCTTTCTTTGAAGTTTGAAAACTTAATAATTTGTGATCGCCGCGCGTGGTTTACGCCAATCAAATCACCCGGGTGATATGATCAAATCGCCCTGTGTCACTGTGTGATATGACTGAAATCACCCACTACGTCAACTACGATGACGCAAGACGTGATTCGATGATAAATGTTATGTCACGTACGTGCACGAACTTAGCTTTCTGATTGGACACTTGAATTTGAGGTATAATATTATCACATGACATATAGTATGTAATGGTGAGCTATTTTAATTAAGCTCCATAACACTGCAAAACATAAATTTGATAAAAGAGGAGTCAGAATCAAAATGTTTACAGAAATAACTTCTCAAACCTCATTTTACGGGTTTTACCTGACTTTGCAGACCACTGCAAAATGCTAATCAGCAGCAAAATACCTCCAGCAAACATCTTTTAAACTAAAATGATAGAGGAATGGTCCTGGACTTAAATTTTAGAGAATTGTAGAGAGCCACCTTAAGATCAGAAGTAATATGTATACAAAATTAACACAGATAAAGTGATTAAATTCCATTGTGCTATAGAAAGGATGTAAGATCACATCATGACAGATTAACGTTTAATGCTTCTCAGCGAACTTTCTCGAAAAACATATTTTCAGTTGGCAATAACAAATTGATAGGCCTAAGTCTAAATTGTTCTACTCTAATTTCTGATAGTGTGGTAACAATTTATCAATCCCGAGAAACTACTACAATACAAATATAACTGTTGATTATTGTTGAAACCAGAACTGTGTCGAAATATATTAACGTCGACGTAGCTGTACTTGTACAGTTGTACTAGTAGCCAATGCAATGTAAAAATGCACACTTTTATAGAAAATTTATTTTAAGCTTCCAAGGGCAAGGCAATGGCTACATGATCAACACTGTCGTATACGTACGTACCGTACCTGGCGTTTACGAAGTATATGTTAGTATGTTGTGACTTGTGTTGTTTTATAAATGAATTTTCACTTGAACATTACAGTCTGCGTCTCACGGCAGCGCGCAGTTTATATAATGCGTATTGGTTGTCATGTCCACAACAGTATAGTTTAGAAACAGTTCCGTGATGTGGGCCTGGAAGGCTCTCTGTTTGGAATTAAAGTACAAGATAGATTAGAATAGCTTGTAGGAAGACCTTTTCTTCAAGTTAAAAGAGTCTTTATGTCATACCGAGTAACGAACGAAAAACCTGCTTCCATGCATGCACAAACGTCGGTAAGGATATATAAATAAAATCTACTTACCGTACCTATATATATACTTGACAAATGAAATACTTTGGTCAATGATGATGGTGTTATGAAGCTTGAGACGAAATATGAACCTGATGCTAATAAGTACAGCAAGTTTATATTGATATCATGAACATCTGCATCGGCTTATGTAAGTGATGATTGATGACGCGCGCATTCCGCGCCGTTGGTCTTTGGTTTCTCGCATTTGAAAGATTAAATTTTGAGTTAATTTAAAATTGGGAAGGACTCAGGAAGTCTTGTCTTCCTTTCACGAAATTATTATTTAACCCACTGTTTTACTTAGTCTATTTATTTCAAAATTTAATCACGTCTTCAGCGCGCAATTATAAAAAATCAAAATATCATTCAAAAAAATAAAAAATCACGATGAAAAAGCAAAACATAATAATTTTAAAGTAAAAAATCACCAAACTTTTCTTCGTATAAATTTAGGAGTGATCAACCCACGGTCGCGAGTCGAAAGTATGAATGGAACGAAAATGTAGTACCTGGGCCTGGCAAGAAAATATGCTGGCATTTTTCCTGGAGACACTGGCTATAATCCATAGGGGGCGAGGTATAGGGAACGGATTAATTCCAGTCTGATAGAAATACCAGGTTGAAAACGTAATCTACTGTAAATTTCTCGGTAAATATAAAGGTCCGAGTCTGAAGGTTCTATACTCAATTGTGTTTAAAAATGATAAAAAAGTAATTATCGATATTGAGATAAAAAGAAATTGTGAATTAACTTAAGATCAAAATAAAAGAACCTAATCGGGTTACTTACTTCAAGACGTTCAAGTTACTTGTGTAGCTATATGGTTGATATAGAAAAAATATAAACATTTATATGAAGGGTATGCAAAAAATACAAAAATAAATATATCTGACGATATAATGTCGTTATCCAGCACGTCTCAGTAATGTGAAGTGTTTCTGTTATAAACTACTTGACCCAATATCTAAATAAATACCAGTATAAGTAACACTTATAAGATATACAGGGTGTATCAAAAAGCCTGATCATTATTTTGATGGAAAAGGTGAATGTTTATTCCCAACACGCAACGCACGATAGCACGCCAAAATTCGATTACTTGTTGACGAATTTTTATTAACAATGAAATGAACGTTATAATTAAATCAAGACCCCTTATGATGACGTCACACTACTGCTACCAGAATATACTCTTTCGATAATTACGTCACACATACTTTTTGGTATTGGAGCCTCGCTCTCATTAGTACATTACGCAAAGTGATTGGCTCATGATTCATGAGAGCGAGGTTGTCATGTCAAATGGCGTAAAATTATCGAAAGGGTGTAATAAAGCACATGTGGGGTAATAGGCATATGGTGTTTTAAGCCGTAATATGGAAATTTCGAATTTCAACCTAACAATACGTATTAACTGGTCACATAACTAGATGAAATTTTAATCTATGCTCAGAGATCTATGCTTAAAAGATCTTTAAAAGCAAACAAAATATTTGCACTGAAACCACAAGCAACACGTAAGTAAATTATTTAGTATTGAGCATGTCAAGTTTTATCAGAAAATGCAGAAATGAATAACATTTAGTATCAGCAAAATACATTTAGTTTTTGATCTCCAATTTGGAGCAATTGAGGACAAGTGAAAACCTAAGTAAATTCGGTTTGCTCATCGTAAATGCTGTTCCTTCCTGATAATATTTAGCATCTAGAACGCAAAAACGTTTCTTTAGATGTTTGTTGTGGTTTCTGTGCAAATGTTTGCTTTCAAAGGAAACTTTGGGCATAAATAAAAACTAATTTCAAACCAATGTGACGTTGAAGATCCAAAATCCCCCTCTTTACTTAAAAGGCTATATTGTATCGGTTTTCAAGGTTATTACTCAATAAGTGCTTAATTCCTTCTGTAGTTATGGGACGTCCCATGAAAGGGTCAAAGGGGTGTCCAGTGTTTTGAAACTACGGGAAGACGTCCTGCAGGACACTTTGAATTTACATTAATTTAAGTACTAGCACCTTGAAACTATGTACATTACAACGTTAATATATAGCCGATTGCACATGACGTCACAGCCGCCATTTTGGTGTTCTAATTCAAAATAATTTTAATTAGACTCTTTTGTCTGGAACACTAACATGGCCGCCATGGCTTTTGTTGAGTTGGTCCCTGGGGAATAAGTACAAACGCTCTATTGAGAAGTCAGTTCAAATACTCGACTACTTTGCTGGGATTTCAAACCCTTACCCCAGTCCCCATAGTCTCGAGAGGCTGTTTGCAGGCTGTAGGTTAAGCTACCTTTGAATACGCTGAAGCCAGTAGAGGGCCTAGAGGCCGTTTTCCACTTCAGTCGTAACGAATCGTTTTTTTGTGTCGAAGTCATTAGTTCCACTCTAGTGTTCACGAAACAAAACTGACACGCTATATATATATACCACGTCAGAAAACATACGCCGAATTTCTTGTCTGACATCAGTTGAAATTACTATCCTGATACATGATCTGATATCGAGGTTTGCATCGCGTGTAAGTACATTTTTATTCCTAATTAAGTCTTTAAATTTCATACACTAAGCTTCACCCAGATTTTGCACTTCACCCAGATGATTATGTTCCAAAAAACATTAGACGTACTAGTTTTTAAACTCACGTAATATTAACTAAACTGATAAGAAAAAAAACTCCGGATATTTAATTATCCTTATCGTTGCCTCTGACGCAACAGCTCATTATCAGTCAATTTCACCTGCATGTATACCATTAATTTTTAATTGGCACGCTTCCGCGGACGCCCATGCCATAATATGTGAGTGCAAAAATTCAAACACAAAATTTAGATAAACAACGAGTATAATAGGTTGACACATATTTATGAATTAATTTATGACACATTTGATGATTGTTAATAGTTGTCTAAGAGACCGTTCATTTTTGTCAGGAATGATGGTGGTTTTCGGTCTTCGTCCAGGCGTGGACTTCCATTATTCACCAATGACCAATGTAGTAAACTGCATGCATTATAACCATGTAAGTAGTACGTTCACTGTACGTTGCATTATATATAACCATGTAAGTAGTACGTTCACTACGTTGCATTATAACCATGTAAGTAGTACGTTCACTACGTTGCATTATAACCATGTAAGTAGTACGTTCACTGTACGTTGCATAATAACCATGTAAGTAGTACGTTCACTGTACGTTGCATTATATATAACCATGTAAGTAGTACGTTCACTACGTTGCATTATAACCATGTAAGTAGTACGTTCACTACGTTGCATTATAACCATGTAAGTAGTACGTTCACTGTACGTTGCATAATAACCATGTAAGTAGTACGTTCACTGTACGTTGCATTATATATAACCATGTAAGTAGTACGTTCACTACGTTGCATTATAACCATGTAAGTAGTACGTTCACTACGTTGCATTATAACCATGTAAGTAGTACGTTCACTGTACGTTGCATAATAACCATGTAAGTAGTACGTTCACTGTACGTTGCATTATATATAACCATGTAAGTAGTACGTTCACTACGTTGCATTATAACCATGTAAGTAGTACGTTCACTACGTTGCATTATAACCATGTAAGTAGTACGTTCACTGTACGTTGCATAATAACCATGTAAGTAGTACGTTCACTGTACGTTGCATTATATATAACCATGTAAGTAGTACGTTCACTACGTTGCATTATAACCATGTAAGTAGTACGTTCACTACGTTG
>CACRXK020001954.1:11037-47712 GCA_902702795.2 Paramuricea clavata | reverse complement strand
CCTCGTCCTCACCGCCAGGAACCTCGTCATCACCGGCAGGAACCTCGTCCTCACCGGCAGGAACCTTGTCCTCACCGGCAGGAACCTTGTCCTCACAGCCAGGAACCTTGTCCTCACCGCCAGGAACCTTGTCCTCACCGCCAGGAACCTTGTCCTCACCGCCGGGAACCTTGTCCTCACCGCCAGGAACCTTGTTCTGACCGCCAGGAACCTTGTCCTCACCGCCAGAAACCTCGTCGTCACAGCCAGGAACCTTGTCCTCACCGCCAGGAGCCTTGGTCCTCACCACCAGGAACCTTGTCCTCACCTGCAGGAACCTTGTCCTCACCGCCAGGAATCTTGTCCTCACCGCCAGGAGCCTTGTCCTCACCGGCAGGAACCTTGTCCTCACTGCCAGTAAGCTTGTCCTCACCGCCAGGAACCTTGTCCTTTCCTCCAGGAACCTTGTCCTTACCTCCAGGAACCTTGCCCTCACCGACAGGAACCTCGTCCTCACAGTTAGGAACCTTGTCCTCACCGGCAGGAACATTGTCCTCACCGCCAGGAACCTTGTCCTCACCGGCAGGAACCTTGTCCTCACTGCCAGTAACCTTGTCCTCACCGCCAGGAACCTTGTCCTCACCTCCAGGAACCTTGCCCTCACCGCCAGGAACCTCGTCCTCACCGCCAGATACCTTGTGCTCACCGGCAGGAACCTTGTCTTCACTGCCAGTAACCTTGTCCTCACCGGCAGGAACCTTGTCCTCACCTCCAGGAACCTTGTCCTCACCTCCAGGAACCTTGCCCTCACCACCAGAAACCTCGTACTCACAGCCAGGAACCTTGTCCTCACCGCCAGGAACCTTGTCCTCACCGCCAGGAACCTTGTCCTCACCTCCAGGAACCTTGTCCTCACCTCCAGGAACCTTCCCCTCACCACCAGAAACCTCGTCCTCACAGCCAGGAACCTTGTCCTCACCGGCAGGAACCTTGTCCTCACCGCCAGGAACCTTGTCCTCACCTCCAGGAACCTTGTCCTAACCCCAGGAACCTCGTCGTCACAG
This sequence comes from Paramuricea clavata, assembly GCA_902702795.2. NCBI lineage: Eukaryota > Metazoa > Cnidaria > Anthozoa > Malacalcyonacea > Plexauridae > Paramuricea > Paramuricea clavata. The sequence goes on along the minus strand of CACRXK020001954.1, from coordinate 46,669 downwards.
CCAGGAACCTTGTCCTCACCGCCAGGAACCTTGTCCTCACCACCAGGAACCTTGTCCTCACCGCCAGGAACCTTGACCTCACCGCCAGGAACCTTGTCCTCACCGCCAGGAACCTTCTCCTCACCGGCAGGAAACTTGTCCTCACTGCCAGTAACCTTGTCCTCACCGCCAGATACCTTGTCCTCACCGGCAGGAACCTTGTCCTCACTGCCAGCAACCTTGTCCTCACCGCCAGGAACCTTGTCCTCACCTCCAGGAACGTTGCCCTCACCGCCAGGAACCTCGTTATCACAGCCAGGAACCTTGTCCTCACCGCCAGGAACCTTGTCCTCACCACCAGGAACCTTGTCCTCACCGCCAGGAACCTTGTCCTCACCGCCAGATACCTTGTGCTCACCGGCAGGAACCTTGTCTTCACTGCCAGTAACCTTGTCCTCACCGGCAGGAACCTTGTCCTCACCTCCAGGAACCTTGTCCTCACCTCCAGGAACCTTCCCCTCACCACCAGAAACCTCGTCCTCACAGCCAGGAACCTTGTCCTCACCGGCAGGAACCTTGTCCTCACCGCCAGGAACCTTGTCCTCACCTCCAGGAACCTTGTCCTCACCGCCAGGAACCTCGTCGTCACAGCCAGGAACCTTGTCCTCACCGCCAGGAACCTTGTCCTCACCGCCAGGAACCTTGTCCTCACCGCCAGGAACCTTATCCTCACCGGCAGGAAACTTGTCCTCACTGCCAGTAACCTTGTCCTCACCGCCAGAAAGCTTGTCCTCACCTCCAGGAACCTCGTCCTCACAGCCAGGAACCTCGTCATCACCGGCAGGAACCTCGTCCTCACCGGCAGGAACCTTGTCCTCACCGGCAGGAACCTTGTCCTCACAGCCAGGAACCTTGTCCTCACCGCCAGGAACCTTGTCCTCACCGCCAGGAACCTTGTCCTCACCGCCGGGAACCTTGTCCTCACCGCCAGGAACCTTGTCCTCACCGCCAGGAACCTTGTCCTCACCGCCAGGAACCTCGTCGTCACAGCCAGGAACCTTGTCCTCACCGCCAGGAGCCTTGGTCCTCACCACCAGGAACCTTGTCCTCACCGCCAGGAACCTTGTCCTCACCGCCAGGAACCTTGTCCTCACCGCCAGGAGCCTTGTTCTCACCGCCAGGAACCTTGTCCTCACTGCCAGTAAGCTTGTCCTCACCGCCAGGAACCTTGTCCTTTCCTCCAGGAACCTTGTCCTTACCTCCAGGAACCTTCCCTCACCGACAGGAACCTCGTCCTCACAGTTAGGAACCTTGTCCTCACCGGCAGGAACCTTGTCCTCACCGCCAGGAACCTTGTCCTCACCGCCAGGAACCTTGTCCTCACCGCCAGGAACCTTGTCCTCACCGCCAGGAACCTTGTCCTCACCGCCAGGAACCTTGTCCCTCACCGCCAGGAACCTCGTCCTCACCGCCAGGAACCTTGTCCTCACCGGCAGGAACCTTGTCTTCACTGCCAGTAACCTTGTCCTCACCGGCAGGAACCTTGTCCTCACCTCCAGGAACCTTGTCCTCACCTCCAGGAACCTTGCCCTCACCTCCAGGAACCTTGTCCTCACCTCCAGGAACCTTGCCCTCACCGCCAGGAACCTTGTCCTCACCGCCAGGAACCTTGTCCTCACCGCCAGGAACCTTGTCCTCACCGCCAGAACCTTGTCCTCACCGGCAGGAACCTTGTCCTCACTGCCAGTAACCTTGTCCTCACCGGCAGGAACCTTGTCCTCACCTCCAGGAACCTTGCCCTCACCACCAGGAACCTCGTCCTCACCGCCAGGAACCTTGTCCTCACCGCCAGGAACCTTGTCCTCACCGCCAGGAACCTTGTCCTCACCGCCAGGAACCTTGTCCTCACCTCCAGGAACCTTGTCCTCACCTCCAAGAACCTTCCCCTCACCACCAGAAACCTCGTCCTCACAGCCAGGAACCTTGTCCTCACCTGCAGGAACCTTGTCCTCACCGCCAGGAACCTTGTCCTCACCTCCAGGAACCTTGTCCTCACCGCCAGGAACCTCGTCGTCACCGCCAGGAACCTTGTCCTCACCGCCAGGAACCTTGTCCTCACCCCAGGAACCTTGTCCTCACCACTAGTAACCTTGTCCTCATCACCAAGAACCTTGTCCTCACCGCTAGTAACCTTGTCCTCACCGCCAGGAACCTTGTCCTCACCGCCAGGAACCTTGTCCTCACCGCCAGGAACCTTGTCCTCACCGCCAGGAACCTTGTCCTCACCGCCAGATACCTTGTGCTCACCGGCAGGAACCTTGTCCTCACTGCCAATAACCTTGTCCTCACGGGCAGGAACCTTGTCCTCACCTCCAGGAACCTTGCCCTCACCACCAGGAACCTCGTCCTCACAGCCAGGAACCTTGTCCTCACCGGCAGGAACCTTGTCCTCACCGCCAGGAACCTTGTCCTCACCTCCAGGAACCTTGTCCTCACCACCAGGAACCTTGTCGTCACCGCCAGGAACCTTTTCCTCACCACCAGGAACCTTGTCCTCACCTCCAGGAACCTTGTCCTCACCGCCAGGAACCTCGTCCTCACAGCCAGGAACCTTGTCCTCACCGGCAGGAACCTTGTCCTCACCGTCAGGAACCTTGTCTTCACCGTCAGGAACCTTGTCTTCACCGCCAGTAATCTTGTCCTCACCGCCAGTAACCTTGTCCTCACCGCCAGGAACCTTGTCCTCACCACCAGGAACCTTGTCCTCACCGCCAGGAACCTTGTCCTCACCGCCAGGAACCTTGTCCTCACCGCCAGGAACCTTGTCCTCACCGCCAGGAACCTTGTCCTCAGCGTCAGGAACCTCGCGCAAGGTCCTCACCGCCAGGAACCTTGTCCTCACCACCAGGAACCTTGTCCTCACCGCCAGGAACCTTGTCCTCACCGCCAGGAACCTTGTCCTCACCGCCAGGAACCTTGTCCTCAGCGTCAGGAACCTCGCGCAAGGCCTCCTAAGTTTTTACTCTTGTGCAGTCGAGTGAGATCATATAAATTTGATTATCGCGTATCATGTTTATTATAATAATCACTATAATAATCAGAGCTCACGAAACAGGCATCCTTAATTCTCATTTCACGGAGCATTTTTATCAAGAATCACGCCTCACGGCTGTAGAACAAATCACATTTCACGACACTAAAATTAAGCATTTCACGCGAAAAAATATTCGCGGTTCACGAAAATACTCTTTCGCACCCTCCATGCAGTATTGCTCAAGATCTAGTCTTTCACACTCTGCATGAAATAGATTAATCTATAAACAGTTGTCAAAAAACAATGTCAAAAATCTCAAAACAAGATCGCTCGCAGCAGCTTAACGAAGATGACATAATAGTGATTTTCTTGAACACGACTTGGCTGCTAGGAGAGATACCTGATCGGAATAAATATACCACTGAAACATTAGTAAATGCATGAATGCTTTATTGATCAAGAGGTCGGCAAACAGTATAGACGAGCTCTCAGATTGCAACAATTTTGAGTTAAATAATTTCACCCTGTACATTCCCAGTAAAAACTGAAAGTCATTGCATGTGGATTATATGCAAATTAGTATACAAGCAGCAGTCATTTTGTCGCCAATTTCTGGTTCTGAACAATATCGCATTTTATCACTGCACACATAATCTAATTGATCACTAGCACAAATCTCATTTACGACTGCACAAATTGGTTATCACTGCACCTTAGGATAATCGCTGCTTCGGAGGCCTTTCGTAGGTCGTCGTACATGCTCGTCACTCAAACTTGTTATATGTGATGTAGTTTTTAACTGACAGGTAGAGAAATGAGAGAACATAAAGCGTAGATACTGTACCATGCATTGAACATACTCTTAATAAACCTATTATTATTATTTTATTAGAATCTATTTTTCCGTGAAATTGCTTTTTTAAGACACGTGGATCGTGAAACGGTTTTTTTTTGTTGTGAAACGTATACCCCTTTCCCCCCCTCTACGTATACGTAAGTGTGAGTGAGCTTTTAGAATACAAGCGTAAATGTCCTAAAATTGAGACTGCTTGTTCTTTAGCCACTGGTTCGTTCATGCGGGTTCTTTGTGTATGTAAATGAGAGCATAACCATACATGGTTGCATGGTTAGGACTAAGAGAACACATATATGTGGCTCCGCTTTTTGAACTACCGCAAGGATTTAAGAGTGGAGGTTCAATCTGAGCTTCCCTTGAGTGTCAGTGCTGTTTTGAATAGCTGGAGTGTTAGTGTCGTACCTTAGTACTTTACTATGTGACTAACTCACTCTCCACCTATTCAAAAACAACATTGACACTCAAGGAGAGCTTAGATTGAACCTCCACTCTTTGAGTGTGAACGTAAGTGAGCTTTTAGAATACAGGCTAAGCATCCAAAATACAAGAACCACTTCAGGCTGACGAATAAGACTGATTCTTTAAGACTGACGAATAAGACTTATTTTAAAAAATATCCTCTAGAATACATGTTCCAAGTAAGGGCAAGCGGGTATTCGCTGTTGTATGCTTGATCTAATATCATTGCAAATGGAAAAGCATATAATCTGTTGTTTGGTATTTGGAAATTCAATAACACTTAAAGAGCAATTATTAGGTGCTGTTTAATACATGAATCCGGATTGACTTTCAACCTCATTTCGAATCGAGATTTCAATCCAGATCGAAATTTGGCTTCCCGCGCTTACCCGCGCAAATTCCAATTCTCGAACCCATTTTCCATGTAAACACGGATTGACTTGACATTTCGATCTGGATTGAAAGTCAATCTGGATTCATGTAAACAGCACCTTAGACGTGTAATACTGATCAACAGTTTACTAATTATAGGCAAACAAAAAATGTTTAAAACACCAAATTATGCATGGACAATTGTTTTCGACGTACTGTTTAAAACACGCGTATACAGGGTGTATATAAAAAAAGCAACCTCGGAATTTCCTAAGAAATCCACTTTGCAATTCTTAAGCATAAAAGATTTTAGGCCCCTGGGAATTGATATCAAATTGCTAGTAGCCTCCTGTTAAATAAATGCATGAATTTTGCTTTATGCACTGACAGTTGTGCTATTTTAAATTCCCAGGCACCTAAAACCTTTTGTTCTTAAAACAATGTGGATTTCATGGGAAATTCCGAGGTTGCGTTTTTTTTATACACCTGTACAGGGTGTCTCAAAAAAACCCAAAATCATTGAAATTGACGTATTGTTCGATATTCAATGCCCTAGCACTAAGTTAATCCCACGAGTGCATAAAAGATTGACATAACTGCTATAATGAATGGTAATACTCAGCGTAAACTTGTTATGTCAGGCCCGTTTCATACGCCGTACTTCACATGTGCCGAATACATTAAAAACAATAGGTAATGAGGCATTTCAGCTCATTACCTATTGTCTTTAATGTATTCGCCACATGTGAAGTACGGCGTATGAAACGGGCCTCAGGCATAAAGTACTAAACCCACGAATTTACGAAGCATTTTTAAATTCCCATGAGCAAACAAACGTTCACTTTACAAAGATATTTTAATTTTTTAAAACAAATTAATCACCCTGTCAAAATCCTTTGTGTTACGGCATTGAAATTCGAACAATACGTTATTTCAATGATTTGGGTTTTTTTTGAGACACCCTGTATATGTAGGAGTGTTTTATCATATTTAAAATTAGTCAAATAGGACAAAACACGACTACCAGTGTTTTAAATGGTTTTAAACGCGACTACAATAGTGTGACTTCCACGAGCATTGTTATATGTATTGTCTGCAGAATACAGTTGAATTAGCTGCCAAACGACTTGGGTTCAGCATGCAAATTAGTCGTGGTCACCGCTTTGTTGTTCAAAGCTTAACATAGACACAAGATTTACTGCATGAAAATTTACAAGATTTACTGCGTGTACAATATTTCGATCGTTTCAAGCGAGATGTCCATGGCAAAAGTGTTGTTAATGATGAAGCAAAAAGAGGAATTAAGGTTAGGCATTTTGAGCTAACGTTTCCAAAGTAATAGATGTGTAATTTACTTAGTTTTACGTTTGCTGTGTTAATAATGTGCACATTGAACGGTTTCAGAACTAACGTGAATTTTGGTTCTTAAACCATTGGTCGACATTTAGCAGTTCTCCTCATAATTTCGTATGTATTTGATCGATATCTTTCTCAGTCATTTTAATGTAGACCTCGTACATATTGTCCATATACAGTTCAACTTTGTACAAACATCAGATTTTATATAAACTACATGTGCCTTTATATAAAATCTCATGTTAGTTAACATTTTCATTGGGTTAATGTATAGAACCGTATTTCCGTTGGGATGGCTATATTAAGTAGAGCATATTTATCAGGTATAAAATCCCTGCACATGCATGGACGGTCAAATATGATCATGTTATCGGACAATTTGCCTAATTAATAATAATGAGTAGCTTAATATAGAAATATAAAGAACCAGTTTATATGCGCGGGTTTTTACTATATATGCATGGCGGCTCTCTTATTTCAGAGACGTTCCTCAGTTCAGGTGGCATTTTTGGGACACCCTGTATATAAATCATTTTCAAAGTTTTTTTATCTGTTATGTATGCTACGCTTTCGTGATTAACACATGACGTGAAGAATAGTTATGCGATACGCATGTTTGGGAGATGATCGATCCATAGATATCTTAGGCAGCGTTTACACTGTACCGTTTTCGTAGCGTTCTCGTATTGTTCTTAATCCTCAAGGGAACGCAAGACAATAGTCTAGTTCTCTCGAACAAAACGAGAACGCTACGAAAACGGTACAGTGTAAACGCTAACACTAGATAGTGCATCTAATTATTCTGCAATTCAAAAATTGAAGCCGTGATTGCAGTCTCAGGTCGTTCCCATGAAATGAGAAGATTCGCATGTTTTCTATTTCTTAAACAGGGAACTTAAACATTAAGTTAACCCTACTCCAAATACGTTTTTAAACTATTCAAATGATGAAAGTTATTGTTGTTTTTAAGCGTTTATTAGCAAGTGGGAACGACCAACATGGCCGCCATCTATTCAAATGGGGGTAACCGCTGGAATATTCTTGGCTTCAATTTTACTAAAAGAGATGCGCTATCTAGTGTATATAAGATATCTATGGATCGATCCCATGGGCAGTTCTCGGTTTCAGCATGCAGACGACATAAATAGAATCATATATAAAATTGCTTCCGTATATAACCAAGACAGTATAAGCAATTGCAAAGATGCAATCAAATATTAAGAAATAAGATCTATTTACTATAGAAATCGCGTAATATACATGCACAGCACTAGTAAGAGAACCTGCTGGGCTTAAATTTTGAAAAATATGAGAAATTTTACCAACTGTATGTGACCTCGTCATCACTTTAGTATCAACTATCTTGTCGCTTTGCAATAAACCAAAACTCAAAAGCCAAGGCTCAGCCAGGCTTAGAAAATCACGATTTTCAACAATCTTCGCAGACATCATTTTGTCAATTTCGTCTCTAAGCAAGTTCTGTCTTCCTCCTTCAGCTCATTGAGACGTAATGAATGATTGTATACCTATTGTATTCAGTTTTAGTGTGCACGCGTAATGTGCAATCTCTGGCCCACTCTTGTGTGACTCCTGTTCTTGTTTGACCGGGGCACGAGAGTTGAAGAAACTCTGATGCAAACTCTCGCTTGTCAACCCCAGTCATCATCTCTTATCATCCTTTGACTGAGTTTTAATTTCGAAATCACTCCTTTTGTGTAGTTTGATGTCTGATGAATTTCAAATGATTAATCCTCCAAGATCATTGTTTGGCATATTATATTATATAAGAACTTCTAATGTAAGGCCACAGTGTATTGCATACAAGGGCATAGCCCCCCCCCTCCCCCCACAAACGAGTGGGAGGGACACGGTCTATTGCTTAGATGTTTCTATTTTTAGGGTCTGCGAAATACTATTTCATGCATTTAGACATGTTTTATTAACAACATTAAAAGGTTTCGCCCCCCCCCCTCCCCCTCCTCAGTTTTGAAAGAAGCTCCGGTTAACCAAAAATAACGCTATTTGAGTTAACTTATTATCTTTGTTGGATCTTCCTGGTTATTTTAACCTTTATCTTACTATTATCTTGTTATAATAGACTCGGGTTTTTTACTTAATTTAACCACACCATACTAGATGGCTAAATAACCAGGGGCTATTTTGTGTAATTACTTATATACACGGTAGTATAAATGTGTATCCTCTAATTAGCTGCTATAATTTCCCTATAGCTAGTAATTCCACCATATTGAATTTGACTAGGAGTAACTGTGTTGTTGTCGTAACTGTGCTACAAATGTTAGATGCGATACACATGTTTTATACTGAATAATTTAAGCAACAAGAAAGGTTTATTTCCTTAATAATATATACGTGAAAAATTACCTAATTCTCATTGGCTAAGATCAGCCATTGTAGAGCAGTGGCAAAAAATGTAATAATTGTGTGCCAAAAAGTAATATATGACCATCACACAAGCAAAAGGCGCTTAGATTTAAGTTTTGTCTTTTGACAGTTATAAACTTGTATTAAAATGTTGTGCCATTCAATTGAGTGAGTAAACCACCTACATCTATTTCACATGTGTTCCAAGCAGTCAAGTGTCTATATAAATTTGTTTCTGCGTAACTTTTTTTGGAACACCAAATAAGAGCACCTCACTGTATTTCGGGAAACAGTCCCTGGAGACGGCAATTTCTTAGGGCTGCCATTTTCTGAAACCCCAACTAAAGGAACGACGTAAAATAATATTCTGATTATCCACTTTTATTCTTTTCAATTTAGATTCTAGTGCATGCAACATTTTCTATCATTCTACTTAAAACAGATTTCCTATTTTAAGTTTATATAAAGCTATAAGAAGCTCCATATTGATTATTCATTTTAAGTATAGTACTAACTTTGAATATCCCACAGTGCGCATATTGTTAATGATAATTATACCCTATATATAAGTTCTACTCTTGTGTTAAACTATTTTTGATAGAAACTTTTACCAAAGACGCGTTCTACTGTATATTACTTATCGTATGTGTTGCTAAGTGATAACGTCAGTTTTTGTATTATTCCTCAAAATCCGCTCTTCTATACTAACCCCAACATCGCAATTTTCCCAGTGTGTGGTATCCTTTCTCACTATAGTCACCGGTATCTCCAAATCTCAGCTCAGTAACAGGCAGTGTGTTCTTGTCAGTCAGATATCCACTGTCTTCACGCCATGTGTAATCATTCTTGTCACAATTACATTTTCCTCCACTTTTCGCACAGCTGTTGGTCATTCCACATGCACATTTCCCACTGTTCACTGCCGCCCCACCCCAGTAATTCATCTTTGAACCTTGACGTGATACCCACCAACCACATTGTGCAGAGAACCACAAACCACTATGGTAACATTCATATTTTATAAACTGCTCACAATTCTTGGACTGCTTCACAAGGGCAACAATCTGCTCCATGGAAATATTATATTTAATCTTTTGTTGGTAAGAACCTACAGATTCATATCCATTCACAAGTGTCCTTGATTCACTGTCATGTCCAATCACCGTTATACCAACACCATTCTTTGACGTCATATTACAGTACACTTGAACCAAAGTAGATGAACCGAGTGCTTCGGGATTAATATAATACATTCCACTTGGTGTTGAAGGATGTTTTATTAACAAAGCTGAACAAGACGCTGGTGAATGTAGCTTGTCAATACGCTTCACAATATCTGAAAAATATAATAATTTTTCGTTTGTTTTGAAAGCTGCATGTTAAACTCAAAAATAATTCTTGAGATGTGCACTCCTAATACTATTCTGTGTACATAAGGGTATAGATGTGGATATCAACAGACACTTGCCAAATTTGCTTGAGTATACCCGAAACAATAGCTTGAAATCTAGAGATCGAGGCGGTCAGTATAATCTATTGGAAGTAAGCAGTTGTTATTGGCAGCCAGGAAGTGCATTTGTGAAGTTCATTTACTATATATATATTTATTCAAACAAAAGCGGAAGAATAATTTGCAAGCCACAGACACAAAATGGCATATATATTATATAGCAACAAAATTGTTTTCTACGCGCATTCAGTAAAATCGCGATTGGAAACTAAAACAACAAGTTCACATTAGGCTATTAATAACACTGTTTAATGCTCGCATTTCTCAATTGCTTATCAGTACTGAGTAAATCCATTTACCGAGTCAAGTCCGAGTCAATTCCGAGCCCGACTCAAACGCCCGAGTCACGTAAAAAAAAGACGAAATTGAACACAATTCACAGGTTAGGAGTAGGGTTAGGGTACTAAGTCATTGAACCGACAACAAAGACAGATAAACAGTGACTCGGAAATTTGACGTGGACTCAGATTTGACTCGGTTAACCGACAAACTCCGAAATTGAATAAACTCACAGTCGAATAGGATTAGGGTACGTTGGGAGAAGGGTTAGGGTTAGGAGTAGGAGTAGGGTTAAGGTTAGGATACTAAGTCATTGAACTACAAAGATCACTAAACAGTGACTCGGGCATTTGACTCGGGCTCAGATTTGACTCGGACTCGGATTTGACTCGGTTAACCGGCAAACTCTATCATTACTCGTCTACAGAAATTCATGCTTGAAATCTAGATGTTACGTTTGGATGTTAGAGCCGTTTGGCCAGAGACTCTAGGGAACTTTTCCTGATCTTTATTAGCTTGTTTGATAAGCGACACAAATATTGAAATAACTATATCAACAGGCAGGGTTTATTTTAACGTGCAGTTCTACACAAAATGTGCAGTTCTAAACCCATTTGTGCAGTTCTTAAAACTCAAATGTGCAGTCACCAAACTCACAAAAATAGCATTAAAACAGTCTTCTCATTTACTCGTTACCCTTGTGGATGCTCCAGAAAATTCCAGGATTGCTGTCATTATTTGAGCCTCAAAAATATAAACGTTTTCTAGGGGAGGACTCCAGACCCTTCTATTTTCCTCACAAATAACTTACGTGCTGGCGTAATTGAAAAGAAGGTAAAATTGGGGCGAAGCTCACCAAAAGAGATTAGAGTGGGAGAACCTAATATTCATTGCTGCCTCAAATGCAAATTTAAGGTTGTTATATATTGAATATCCATGAAACAGTTTTTGTGAATGGTTGGGTAAACAGAGCCTCTAGATTCAAATTGTTTTGGGGAACACCCTCTAGCTCCCGCACCCAAAATCGAGTTTGTCTGGCCTTTCTCCAATTCTCCCACTCAACCACACCATTATTCTTTCACCTGTTGCCTTCGTAACATCCCTATATGTGCAGTTCTAAATTTTTCTTAAAATAAACCCTGTATATCAAGTCATATAATGTTTAATATGGTTTAGCAGTATTAGTATTTTGGTACAATATTAGTTGCATTCCCATGTGGTTGCGAACAGGATTTTTAACAACAAAAAACACCGCACAAAGCAGGCATAAAAGAAAATAGTTTCTATTTTATATCACTTTAACTTAATAAACTGTCCTTCAGGTATCATTAATAACACAGAGGAGATACATACAAAGCTGTAACTGACCGTCGTAAACACTGCAGAAACTTACGTTTTTTCAAGCGACCGAGCAAAAAATGATCAACTGCGGGTGCTCGGCAAGTCATGCGAACAGTTAAAGCGAGTCGTCATCCAATTCATCCAATAGGATTTTATAACAAACATACTTGCAGAAGGTGAGTCCGGGATTGGACGCACCGAGGGTGGCTGGAAGTTTCCCGGGAATTTTGTGTTTGGATAACGAACATTTTAGCAGCCAACATACTACGCAAACAAACAAACTTGGGCTTAACTAAAGGTAAAAAAAATCTCTACAATATTCCCTATTCTTGAAAAGAGAAAATGCACACATTCTGCAAAAACATTGCCAAGATTTATATAAACCTGCCCGTGCCGAACAAATTTCGGCGGCCATCTTTCTTTTCTTCCACTTAAAATACAGAATTAATATTCCATTTTCATCAAGCAAAATAAAAAAAATAATAATTATAAAACAATTAAAAACAGTTAATTTATTTTTTATTTACATTTTGGTCGGAAATTTGTTCAAATCGCTTCATAATGGCCGCCGCCGAAACATCGATCTCGAACCCACCTCCTAAACATACGTCAGCAGGTGAGTTCGAGATTGAACGCACCTCCTCGTAGCCAATAGGAAAGCCGCTAATACACTAGGTACGAGATAAGTTCATTTATAGTAACTTGCTGAGGACGCGCACAAAAAAGTGGGTATACTAGTTATAACTCTGTATTTGTATTTACTCGGTGTTAATAACGAACTTTCTTCCAAACGATAATAAAATTTGAAAAACGTTACCGTTAGTAACTCGTTTAATTTTAATTATTTTAAAAATTGTTGTTGCATACCAGAGATTCATTTTGTAACTTACCGAAAATGTGAAGTTTTCGGTAAGTAAAAGGACGTTTGACTTTCTATAACCTTAATTATTTTTATTATCCTTTTATTTTGTTACCTTGATTTTGTTTTTCCAGCTTACGAGTCATATTTTCGTGATCTTGAATTTTCTTTTCTTGACTTTCAATTTTCTTTTCTTGGTTTTGAATTTTGGCTTCTTGACTTTGAATTTGTTTCTTTAATTGCTGAAGCTTCAATAAGCTTTAATGATGGTTTAATGAGATTCGGCTAATATAGCGCCAGGGAGTTCGCCACAGGTTTCCCCAATTACGGCGACCCCATAATTAATTTTACGTTTACAATAATTTTAACAGTCGAAACAAACTAATTTAAGACAAAGTACAATCGGTGCAAGAGACAACTAACAACAACTTAAAACACCATCAAGGGACCTAGCCCTTTTACATTTAACGCACACAGATTTCCAAGTTCGCGGATCGTCATAATTATAAATTTTCGATAGCGCGTATTTGTAGTAAGTCTTTAGTCCAGATTTTAAAGCTTGCAGGCCAATATCTCTATTACGGAGGTCACTATTTAAAACGTTCCACGTTTTACACGCTCTAATAAGATATGAAGACTGGTATGTTACAGTTTTAGCAAAGGGTATTACGAATCTAATCACGTTTTCGTTGGTTTCACGTCTGGTTTTTCCTGATTCAGCTATTATTGGTAGAGCACTCTTATCAACATAGGTATAGTTGTTAATTAACTTATAGAGTAAAACCATGTCCAAATATTCATGCCACTAAGTTATTGGTAGTAACTTCAGTTGATGTAATCTAGTTATGTACGAGACATTGCTGGTAAACCCAAGATTTAAGATGTATTTCGTTGCTCTTCTCTGCACCTTGTCGATGTCTTCGATTAACTTAATGGATTGTGGGCACCATACTTGGGATGCATAACCAAAATTGCTGCGTACGAGTTGTATATACAGAAGCCTCCTCGCGTTGATAACAGTCATCTCCGCGGTAGATTGTCTAATTAGCCCGAGCATTTGGTTGGCTTTCGACCGTACTTTATTTACTTGATGGTTCCATAAAAGCTTGCAACTAATGGTGACACCCAAATCAACCTGTGCGTCGGAAACCAACAACTGATCATTGTCAAGCTCATAGGGATAAATTAAAGGCCATTTCTTTCTGGTTATTGACAGCACTTTACACTTAGATTGGTTAAAGCGTAGCCGGTTTTCTATCGACCAACAAAGTAGGCCTTGAATATCATCTTGCAAGACCAATGCATCACAGGGATTCTGCACACATCTGTAAAGTTTGGTATCGTCAGCAAACAAACCAACCCCAGTGGAAGTGGATATGTTGTTAGGTAAGTCATTGATGTACACTGAGAAGAGAAAGGGACCCAGCAACGATCCTTGTGGGACTCCAGATGTGATTGGCAGAGACGTAGACGTAGCGCCGTGTACAGTTACCGGTTGGAAGCGACCTGATAAATAGTTTTGAAACCATAGCTAGAGAGAACCAGAGAAGCCGAAATCGTGAAGTTCTTGTAAAAGTATGGAATGGTCAACACTATCGAAGACCTTGCAAATATCCATGAAAACAACATCAGTTTGTAAACCCTGATCCAAGTTTTTCCCAATAGTGTTTAAAATTGACAATAACTGAGCTGTGCGTGATCTTCCGTTGACGAAACCATACTGCGCCGAATGAATGTTGGACTGTATACGGTGCGATAAATGGTCGAGGACACAACGTTCAAGAGTCTTGCTTACGATACACAACAGAGAAATGGGACGGTAGTTTTCAACATGATCTTTGCTTCCTTTCTTGAGTAGAGGAATTATGTTAGCTAATTTCCATTCGTTTGGAACCTGCGATAAGCGGAGTGACTTTGAAAACAAGTAATGAAGTGAAGGTGCCAATTGGAGGGCACATTCCTTTAAAATTCGGGAAGGAAACCCGTCAGGACCATGAGCCTTAGATAATCTAAGTTCAGTAAGGTTTGATATACTTCTTCTAGAGACAAGTCAATGGATGAGATGCTGGATAAAGGAGATGATGAACCAGATTGAGATGGCGAGGGTTGGTCATAGAAACATGTGTAGACAGAATGAAAGTACTCATTAAACATTGTTGCAATGTCATATGGTGTGTTAGCATGTAATCTAGTCCCAGGATTGTTGGTATCCAACCCTGTGACGGAGTTGGGTATATTTCCAGAACTTGACTTGATTTTGAAAACCGACCAAAAAGGTTTGGGTTGATTTGTATAGTGTTTCCTAATGACAAGAAAAATGACTCTCTGCTAATTTGAATCATTTTTTTACTTCAGCTCTCAGTTTGTTAAACTTCGCCTTAAGATAATCAGTTCCACGGCTAAGGAATCTCTTACGGGCAGTAACCTTTTTACGAATCTGATGTAAGATGGTAGGTGTTATCCAAGGTAGTGAGCGACGAGGGTCCACATATTTGGAAGGGATAAATTCATGCACAGCAGACATCACTGCGTCCTTCCAAGTTGACCAGTCATCATCAACACTAGATTCCGTTCCATTATTTGTTACAAGAGAACAAATGTTTATGTCTATTAAACGTTTTCGTAGGCCGTCAAAAGTTGGCTCGTCTGTACTCGTAGACCAAACGTTTATTAGATTGAATGGTTTTAGTTGCGGAGGTAAATTTAAACTGTATAATTTTATGATCAGAAGACATTCCTAAATCCGTTGGGGAGCAGATGTCTATAAATGATACTTGTTCAGGTTGGTTTGTAATCAGTAGATCCAGAATATTTGATTTTCTCGTAGGCGTAAGGCAAAGTTGGGACATGAAGTAATCGTCCAAAATATTGCAGAAATTCTGACTCAATGAACCAAACGATGTATAGTTACCATCTGTCCAAGAGATATTTGGGAGGTTAAAATCCCCGGCAATAATAATCTTGTCGTAACTAGGAAATAGGTTATCAGCAAAGGATCTAAGATCAGACATATCGTTACTATCAGGTGGTCTATAACAGCACACAAGAAGCAATTTTGCGTGGTTGGGTAGGGTACATTAAATAGCAACTGCCTCCAAATTCGTAGTAGCAATGGAAGTAATTTGACTGCAAAGATGTAGTGATGTAATGTAATCGAGAGATGAGATGATGATGATGATGATGATGATGATGTACTGTAATCGAGAGATTATGAGATGTAATCATTTATAACGTGCTTATGTTCCCTATCCTAAATATCTAATGCCTACTTGATTACGAATCATGTTTCCATTTTTACTTTCATTCCCCAGTAAATTCTCCATATTGAATGGACCTATTCCCCAATGAAAATAGTTTTGATCGAGACAAGTCTAGACAAAAATTGCATCACAGCTTGAAAGAGCATCACAAAATTAGTTCCAAAGTTTCGTTGCGAAATGTTGTGAAATGCGGATAATATAACTCTGCGAAGTTTGTCGTTTTTCAGTCATTTTGTATTACGGACGGGAAATTGATACCTTCTAATTTTTCAGAAAGCGGTGTCAATTTCCCGTCCGTAATACAAAATGATTGAAAAACGGCAAACTTCGCAGGGCTATATTATCCGCATTTTACAACATTTCGCAACGAAACTTCGGAACATAACTAATTTTGTGATGCTCTTTCAAGCTGTGATGAAATTTTTGTCTAGACATGACTAGATCAAAATTTCGTTCATTAGGGAATAGGTCCATTAGACTATAAGAGTAATTGTGTTACACTGTTGATGTCTTGTGGTATATCCTAAGTTACTCGTTAACAGTTCAACAATGCGACGTGCTAATAGGTTCGAATTGTTTTACAAAAGTTACGCAACTGCTTTTGCTATGGCAACAAGACGTTTCAACATGGCGGATATTTTGGCTTTAAAGTAGTTTAACTCGAAAATGATATCGGTGACACCCAAATTTTATTTACAAAATGATTTCTCATTATACTCAATTATTTTTACATCTCTTATACTCAATTATTTTTACATTTTAAAAAAATTATGTTGAGCCAAAAAAATTATTATAAATAGTCACATTTATTTAATTTCGAAAATTTTCATAATAATTGAGTATACTAAAATAAATCATTTTATGAAATAAAATTACTTTAAAGCAAAAATACCCGCCGTATGGAAACGTCATTGTTGCCATAGCAAACAGCAGTTACGTAACATTTGTGGAAAAATTCAAACCCTTTAGTTGGTTGTTTTACTTGGGTAACATACTTTTTGTTTCCCAACAAGTAATAATTGTCCAAAAATACGGATCTAAATCGTGAATTTTCCATTTTTAAAAACTGTATCAAGCCACCTTAAACTAACCTCTTGTTCAGTACTTAATGCTTGCCACTCTGATCCTTGATTGACATAAAGTTGCTTATCATCTTTACGATATGAGAGAAGACCTGGAACATCTGGAATCTTGTCAAAACTTTCCTTGTCAGATACTGTCAATGTCTAGAATAAAGAAATTCTCCAATTACGAAACATCCGATGCTTCACTGTGGTAATAAAAACCCATGCCTGAAACATTCTACTTACACCTTCGTTTAAAACTGATTTATGTTTTCCTGAGCAGGAACCCTAAAAACAAACCAAACTGCTGGTTAAAATTAATTTGTAATTGTTGCTGATTTTGCTATTGCTGTGGACATTGCTGTTGCTGATACAGCCTCGGATACAGCTGTTGTTGCCATTATCGTCGTTATTTGTATCTTTTCTGTTGTTGCTGTTGTTCTTGTTGTCATCGTTGCAATCGTCGTCGTTGTCCGTCCTATTGTTGCCGTCATTGTAGTTGTCGTTTTTGTTGTCGTTCTTCAGTGTTGTTGCTGGTGGTACCGTGTCTGATGCCATCAATCACAATAGGTCATCTTTACTTTCAATAATATCCCACCTTATGTGCGGTGCCTGTTTGTGGATCAATGAAATGTGTTTCAAGTTTTCCCGCCGAGTTTTTCATCACAAACTCCATACATCTTTTCCACAGACTTTCAGGCATTCTGGTTCGCACCCAAAACCAAACGAAAGCGCTCTTGATTACAGTTCCACCGTTAATTGCTGTACATTTAGGACCACAGTAGTTTTGTCTTCCACCTTTGGGACCAAAACATGCGCAACACTACAAAATATGGAGGAATACAAATATAATGCGCATGGATTGAAAATTTAAGACTATACATGGATAATGACCAAATTATTCACTGGAAATTTTTTTCCCAATCCTTACTATGGAAATAGCATGAATCTTAGTCGAAAATAGTATGGAAATCCAATTTTCATACAAATCGCAATTTCCAGATACTATGGATATAGTATGGAAATAGTATGGATTTACTATGGATGTAGTATGGTAATAGTATGGATATAGTATGGAAATTGTATGGATATACTATTGATATGGTATAGAAATAGTATGGATATACTATGGAAATAGTACGGATATACTATGGATTTATAGTGATGCAATCGCAAGTTCCAGTATGAATTTCACTATCGTTTCCAGGGATTGTGAACGTTCTTTGAACATTGATATAGGACATTGATATACTAAGTATCTTTAGTATGTCGTATAACAAATTACTATACCTTGCCATGATCACATCCAACAAAAGCTGTGGAATTATGTTTCATTCCAGAGAATGAAGAAGCAGCGCTATAGCTGAAGGAATTACAACTTAATTCAGCCAATAACAATTAACTAACGTCTTATGCAAAATCAAACAGTTATAATGTTATTCTGATTGTGTATGGGTAATATTAAATTGAATCATCATTTCACACGTATTGACGATAATTAAAACTCCATGATCCAATACCTGTATGATCCAAAATTATCGTATCGAAATCTAACTTCGTCTACTAATATTGCGTAACCGTTATTGCACTGATGTCGAAGACAGTAATTCATTTTCCCCTAAAATCAGAATGAAATAATTATTTTTCACGAAGGTCTAAAGGTTGAATATCCACAAAATAAGATTTTTGTGAGAAACATACCAAAAATTGCCTCCTCCCCACCCCACCCCCACACACACACACTATATATTGTGGTATTGCAACATTAGTTTTGAATTTCATAGAAATTTCCGAGTTTTAGTACTGGATAAAAGAATTATTCTATCGTTTTAATACCTTGTCATTGATATTTGACTGATCAAAATAATCAACCTTCTTTTATATTTCAACTTATCCATTTTATAGAAATTAGGCCAGAAGTATTTATTTGTGTTAAAATGAGATGTTTAAACATAACTCTTCAACTGATTGTTTGTTGTTCTCTAACATTAAAGATTTTCTTTGATATAAAAATTAGTAAAATGAGTCTGATGGTTAGGCAGGAAAATATAAGTGTCCTTAAATTGCTGGCTCGTGGAAGAAAAGTTCCATAATGTAAGGCTAGAATTGATTTTTAAAGATTCAACCTTAAAATGAAGCTGGTCGAAAGTTATTTATTTGAATTCTTTAATTGCCTAAAACATTCCCGATTATTTTACCTAATTTAGGGAAGTTAGAGTATTGAAGGCAAACGGTTGGAGATTTTGGGCGTCTCACTCGATATAACTAATGTTGATGGGATTTGCAGATGGATATTTAAAGTGGAATTTTTATACATGTATTAGACCTAACCAGGAACAGTTGTGAAAAATACAACAATCCGCCCTCTGGCAGGAATGGACCTTTCCCCTCATAACTAAAATTTCGATCTAGACAAAAATTTTATCACAGCTTGAAAGAGCATCACAAAATTACTAATATTCCAAAGTTTTGCTGCAAAATCTTGTAAAATGCGGATAATATAGCCTTGCGAAGTTTGCCGTTTTTCAGTCGTTTTGTAGTACAAACGGGAAATTGACATCCGATTCGGGTGTTGGGGCTGCAATTTCCCGTTTGTAATGCAAAATGACTGAAAATTGCAAAATTCGCAAGGCTCTATTTTCCTCATTTTACAACATTTCGCAACGAAACTTTGGAATATTACTAATTTTGTGATGCTCTTTCAAGCTGTGATGAAATATTTGTCTAGACTTGCCTAGATCAAAATTTTGGTTATAAGGGGAAAGGTCTACTGAACCTGCGGCACTGCGACTCTTTGTAGCTCAGAGAGTCGCAAAGCGCTGTACTGGACTGGCACGTTTGATTCCTGCCAGAGGGAGGATAGTTGCATTTTTTACAACTGCTTCATGGTTAGGTCTAATTAATAAAAATTTCACTCAGTCATTCTTTTGGGACACCATGTATAAAATTATTTTAAAATCAGCTGTATACCCATCCCAACATATGATGTATATGTGGTCCAAACTTTGAGCACTTGAAGTTATTAGTAAGGACAGAGTGAGTCGAGATATCCTTGACAAACGAAATATTTCCAATTCCAGCTTGCAAGTGCGGACATCCGTTGTTCACAGACAATAGATTTCCAAACTTCCGTTGCGGATTTAATCGGTAAAACCTACAATAAAAAGAGGAACTACTTGTACTTTCCATATACGAGGGGTGGAAAGCAAATCAAGTTGAAAGGGCATACATCATAACCTTTAAAAGAATGCGTATATTTTTCTTCTTTTTTGTGTTGAAAAGGGAGTGATGTGATCACAAAATTGCTTATTGCAGAATACAAAGAGCGGGTGTTCTCATGCAGTATCCTATGCAGTTTTTATGCCAAGTGTTGATAGTTCGTTTTCTTAGTTACGTTTCCTGTATTGTTTGATATTGTTTCTCTTTTGTCGTTTTATTGCCGTTACTACTCTTGTGATTATTTTAGTTCAGAAAGTCTTATGGAAAATTTTTAGCGGTCCGCATCAAAGCTTTCTTACCAGTCTGCCTTTGTTCCCTCAAAACTTTTATCAGTCGAAAATTGAACTCTAAAGTCCAGAACTTTGACATCACCAAGATCACTTAACCAATGTGGGGGTCCTTGAGGATCAACAGGGGTAGAATTAGATGGTACTGTCCACGATACAGGACTATCCATCATTCCAACCAACGCAAATCCACCACCGTCTGTATGTACGTCACACCAAATCTATTTTGCCCAAGGAAATGGCAACTTAAATAACAACTTTTCACTCTCAAATAATTATTGTGCTGCATATGTGATCTTATTGTGTTGCATATGTGTGAATTACTTCTTAAAGGCTTGCCTTCACATCATTCCGGTGTCCCTGGACATGTCATAATCCAAACACAAACCTGGCGCTTCGTTCCTTTGGGCAGAACAATCCAGTAAAACCCATCCTCAGCTTCGGGTAATTGATCAACAACATCAGTACAATCTCGAGCTGGGTTGAATATCTCACCCAATGTCGGAGAACCTGCGATAAGATGCTAAGGTTACACACTCTTCTGAATCTACACTGTAAATTTCAAAGAGTTGAATCAACTCCAGAAGAGTAATTCTGTCACTGTTTTTGGTGACAGAATAACACTTTTGGAGTTGATCCAACTCCTTAAAATTTACAGTGTACTTACTTATATTCCAAAGAAATACTTGCTTTCATTAAAACTCGCAAAGGTCTACGTTACAACGTACACATAAAAAGGCCTCGAGCATTGCTTCTGGAAGGGCATAGATTTTAAGTGCATGTATAGTTCTTTACAGGAAATAAAAAAGGTTATTATAAACTGATGTAAATTCGTAAATTCGCATAGAACAGTTTAAGTCATGTTAAACGTATGTAGCTTTACCGTCAACAAATCTCCATTGAGGAACGCTTTTAATTTTGTCTTTACAAATCAGCAATTTCAAACGTCCAGTTCTGTCTTTGTGGTTGAGGTGTTGCCCAATGTTGCACTTGGAAAATTTCTGAAATATAACCATGCAAAACAAAATGCTTATGTCATTAATTCCCTCCCATACTGCAGTGTAATATTTTGCGTGGCAAAGTCATTATGAATTATGAACGTTATGAACTATGAAGCTTATAGAGAACTTTTCCTTTTCAATAGAGTTTTGGGTAACCACGCTGATATTGCTGGACACGCTTATGGCTCGGTTGCAATAGCAGTGGTTAGTTACTGTGTTTCCTTGAGTTGCATTTGTATGGTTTAATATCGGGACCTCTAACACACAGGGGCGGGTGGGGGGTGGAAGGTATGTCTAGCAGTCCAAATGTTGGCCCCGTCCAGTGAACCCCCCCCCACACACACACACACACACACACACACACACACTCCCGCCGGTGAAGGTCCGTTCTGTGTAAAATATAAGTACAAAAGGAAAGAATGTCTTAGTTAAGTTAAGTTAAGTTAAGAGTGTTTAAGTATTCCCATGAGCAAACCTTTGTCTAGCGGAAGAAATATATCAAAAATTGTTTGTATAAAAATGCTGAAAATCAAGGGCCAGAGGCTCAAAAATACAAGACCCCACACCCCCATTTACACGTTCTACTTTTTCTGTTCAGCAACTCCAAGTTACGATCGACCTTTTTCACCCCTTTCATTGACAAATTCTTAATTCAAATTCTGCTGTATCTTCACCTCATTGACATGTTAGAAAAGTATTTGTAATTTGATTCCACAAAACACTATACGGATTTTCTCCAGGAGCACATATTCCTGTTTTCTCATACAGTTACATTCGAGGCCAGTAAAACGCGTGTTTCTATACTGTATAACCCTCCCAAGAAAGAGAACTTTTTAGGAATAACACTGGAACTTTTTCCGGAATTAAATTCACTGGAGGGGGGGAGTTGTTCCACAGCCGGTCCTGACCAAGCATCTTTTACTTCAGACTACAGTATGTTATCTCATTTGCATGGGTCATGTTTATTATTGGTTTCCTTGCATGGATCAATACGAGTTATATGTGATTTTCTTATTATTACTTCATGAATCGCTACCGTCATTTTTGATTTACTGACATTGTTTTCGATCTACGGTATTTCAAAGCCAAGTACGAAAAATCAATTTTTACGTATACGTTTATCAAACACCGGTTAAACGAGGATGAGAGTTAATGTAAGCTTTGGTTCGTTTGACTTGTAATTTCTGATCAACTCTCCTGTGACTCTTGTTCTCTTGATGGGGGCATGAAAGTTGAGGAAACTCTCATGCAAACTCTCACTTGTCAACCCCAGTCATCATCTCTTATCCTCCTTTGTCCGAGTTTTAATTTCGAAATCACTCCTTTTGTGTAGTAGTGATGTTTGATGAATTTCAAATTAATCAATCCTCAGCTTCTTAAAGAAGAAAATTATTCATACAGTACTACAGGTAAATACACTTCAGATGTCAAATTTCATTACCTCCGCCAGGAGGTTATGTAATCATCTGGGTTTGTATGTGTGTGTGTATGTGTGTGTGTGTATGTGTGTGTGTGTATGTGTGTGTGTATGTGTGTGTGTATGTGTGTGTGTATGTGTGTGTGTATGTGTGTGTGTATGTATGTGTGTGTGTTTGTCTGTGAGCACGATAACTCAAGAAATACCAAACATATCCGTACGAAATTTTTTGAATGCATTTCCCATCGGCTAAGGAAGAACTGATTAAAATTTGGTTGAATTTGGTTAAAAATTGAACGAGAAATGAACAAAATTTTGTCTTGCTTTTCCCGGTCAATTAACAAAAATATTACTGAATGCGTAATTAGGACGTGTATAATTTATGCACTCAGTGCTAAGACAATAATGAGATGATAAACCTCATTAAGCTTCGGCCTTCATTATCTATTGTCTTAGTTGCATTTCACGCGACCGAAATTCAATGTCTAAAACAAGGCTTACGGAGTTACGCATTATTACGTTCAGCAAAGTGCCAGTCCATTCAAATTCTAACAACATTAGATTACTTCAATACAGGGTGTATAAAAAGAACGCAACCTCGGAATTTCCAAGAAATCGACATTGTTTTAAAGACAAAAGATTTTAGCTGCCTGGGAATTTAAAATAGCACAACTGTGAAAATTACTGCACGCGCGAGTGCATAAAGCAAAATTTGTGCATTTATTTAATGACACTTAAAAAGTTTTTATTTTACAAGTACTGTACAGTACAACAACAGTAATATGTTCTATTAGCAATTCGATTTCAATTCGCGGGGGCCTGAAATCTTTTATGCTTAAGAATTATAAAGTGGATTTCTTAGGAAATTCCAAGGTTGCGTTTCACTTCCGAGTAACGGGCGGAGGTATGCAGTCTCTGAGTGCCCTCTAGTTTATAATGCGACATTATCCACACAACATACAATCCTAAATATAATAAGATCATGCAAGATAACGTAACATGATGGGTTATTCCAAAGGTCGTAGGTTCGATTCCCACCGTGGCATATTTTTCAAGCTTGTCCGGTGTGGATATATACTCAGAGTAACATCACAAGCATCATATTCACCTGAGTACATAACACCAACACAGAAAAAATTATTCCAGATTTATCAGGCATTGCAATATCTCTTTTAGCACATAGGTTGGGGGCAAGTCCCCCAAGCCCCAATTTCCCCCCTTCTAGAGAACTCCCCCCCCCCAGTGAAGGTCTTTTCTGTGTAAAATATAAGTATAAAAGGGAAGAATATCTTAGTTAACAGTGCTTTAGTATTCAAACCTCTGTCTAGCGAAAGAAATATGCCAAAGATTGTTAATAAGAATGCAGAAAATCACGCCCGGCCCGGAGGCTCAAATATACGAGACCTCAGAGCCCTTTACACGATCTTATACTTTTCCCGTTCATTATAACTCCTAGTTAGGACCCTTTTTCTGCCCCTTCAAGAGGCCATGCTCAATATAATTTCACCTCATTGACATGTTAGAAAAGTACTTGTAATTTGATTCCACAAAACACTATACGGGTTTTCTCCAGGAGCACATATTCCTGTTTCCTCATGCAGTTACATTTGAGCCCAGTAAAACGTGTCTCTACACTGTATAACCCTTCCAAGAAAGTGAACTTTTTAGGAATAACACTGGAAATTTTTTTCCAAATCCTAACTGTGGAAATAGTAGGGAACTTAGTTGAAAATAGTATGGAAATCCAATTTTCATATACTAATTGCAATTTTCATATACTATGGATATACTATGAAATAGTGTGGATATAAACTATGCCTATATGGACCTAGTGATGCAATTACAAATTCCATAGTATGAATTTCACTCTCAGTTTTTTTCCAGTGTAAGTTATATTGATCAAGAAAGATTTGGGATTATAACAAACTATAATATATACTGCATACAGGGACGCCGGAACTGGGGGGGGGGGCGAAGGTGGCCTTTTGATTAAAGGAAAATATTTGTATTAATACAAAGAATTCGTTTTTGTTATTATAGAACTATATAAACTATATGATATAACAAACTTTTGCTGGAAAACTGTAAGATATGTATGGAAATTAAGTTTATATGATTAATTCCAGTGTTGTTCCAATTTGCTGTTAACGTGCGTGTCAGCTTGTATTTTTCGCAGAGATCTCTGAAAAAAGGCGAACTGTAAAGCGATAATATATAAAAAGTAGAATTACTTGAAAGAACTTGATTTAAACAAGCCTCAATATATAGCTCAAATTTCGCGTACGACAACAGTCATTTTGGGCATTTTTGGCTGAATTCTATTGTGCCAGAAATGCAGTCATTGAGCTTCAAAAATATCAAAATCCTCCGGGGGAGAACCGCAGACCTCTCTATTTCTTTACAAATCAGAAAGGTGATTATGGCAGCGTTAAACTCCAGATGTTTCGTAAACGTCCTTTAATAGATATCAATTCAAAAGTGCCCTTCGACGAAAGTCTGCCTCCTTTGCCCTCTCGTCGTTCTGGCGTCCCTGAGTCAGCTGCATATTTAATTTCCTATTACGGTCAGAATGTTGAATTAATTATTAGGCCAAATAAAAAATTTTCAGAGGCGGGCGGGCGGATATTTTTTTAATTTTTACTCGTTTTTTAATTTTTTAATAGTATTTTTGGAGGGGATGGGGGGGCGGTTTTTCCACCATATCGGTGATATTTTTTGTACTGATGTTGCGAAGGCCGCCATTTTGCTTTAAGAACCTTGTATACCCAAGCCTACGCGCTCCTATCGATCAGTATATAGCGCGAAGGTCTGAGCATGAGAAAAATTTCAAATATTAAACTGTTTTAAGCTGTAAAACGAAGAGATTTACATAAAAAAATTAAAAAAATTCAGAAGCGGCAGAAAATCGAGAGGCGGGCGGTGACGCTAACCAAGTAATTTTTTTTATTTGGCCTTAGTAATATTTATCTTACTGCTGGAGGAACTCAATAATCTGGGTCAACACACTTAACAGTTGTCAAATTTCATTGTACATTATCCAAACACGAAGATTAAGATATCTTAATATGTTCAGGCTAATGCCACGTTTCAAATTATTTTCATTGTTTTGACTGTTTCTTCTTGTATGAAGCTGTTGTATGGTTCAACTCTTTTCATTAAAATGTTTCTTTATTCTTGCCAAAGCGATCACAGCAGATATGACGAGGATAGCTCACCTTTTAAAAAAGTATGTTTGCTCCTGAAGTGAATGCAAACTTTCAGAACAGTTCATGAAAGGTCGCATAGCTAATGCACCCCTTGTATACATAGTATATGAATTTCACTATCAGTTTTTTCCAGTGTAAGTTATATTGACCAAGAGAGATTAGGCATTCGGGATTATAACAAACTAATATATGCCAGGGTTTATTTTAACGTGCAGTTCTACACAAAATGTGCAGTTCTAAACCCATTTGTGCAGTTCTTATAAAACACAAATGTGCAGTCACTAAATTAACAAAAATAGCCTTAATTAGTCTTCTCATTTACTCGTTACCAGAAACGTTGTCATTAATTGAGCATCAAAAATATAAACGCTTTCTGGAGGAGGACTCCAGACCATCCTATTTACCTTACAAATCACTTACGTTGCTCGGGTAATGGAAAAGAAGGTAAAATTGGGGGGAGCTAAGCCCCCCAAAAGAGATTAGAGTGGGAGAATCTATATAATATTTTTCGCTGCCTCAAATGCAAATTTAAGGTTGTTATATACTGATTATCCATAATTTTTAGTTACATGTTTTGAAACAGTTTTTGTCAGTGGTTGGGTAAAACAAATCTTTGCCAGAACTTAAGAGCCTCTAGATTCAAATTGTTTTGGGGAACACCCTCTAGCTCCCGCACCCAAAATCGAGTTTGTCTGGCCTTTCTCCCACCCAACCACACCATTATTCTGTCACCTATATCCTTCGGACCCCCCCCCACCCCCTCCAGCCAAACCCGTTGCCTTCGTAACATCCCCATATGTGCAGTTCTAAATTTTTCTTAAAATAAACCCTGATATATACTGAATATTTAATTCCCTATTACGCTCAGAATGTTGAATTAATTATTAGTGATATTTATCTTACTGCTGAAGGAACTCAATAATCTGGGTCAACACACTTAACAGTTGTCAAATTTCATCGTACATTATCCAAACACGAAGATTAAGATACCCTGTAATGTGGTCATGACGCTAATGCCACGTTTCAAATGATTTTACTTATTGTTTTGACTGTTTTTTCTTGTATGGAGCTGCTGTATGGTTCAACTCTTTTCATTGAAACGTTTCTTCATTCTTCAGTGCCAGAGCGAGTACAGCAGATGTGACGAGGTAGCCCAACTTGTAAAAAAGTATGTTTGCTCCTGAAGTGAATGCAAACTTTCAGAACAATTAATGGAAGGTTGCATCGCTGATACACTTCCTAAATACACTTCTGATATGCTCGTTTGCCTTTTTTGGAAAACTCTATACACATTACACTTACAAAGACTCTACATGTACAAGATGACCAATGACCCCACTATGTTTTGTTGGTATTACTATGTCGGCATTGATGTGAGTTACATATTTTTAGTAGGCATCAAGTAGGAGTGGAGCTATACTACTAATTAAGCTATATCCACACTACATAAACGGTTGCGGTATAGTTCATATATAGCCGCATGGTCATACTCTCATTTGCATACGGTACAACTCGCCTAAAAGGAACAGTGAGTTAAGCAGCAACAGCCTGACATTTAGCAAAATTAAGCACCCAAAATACAAGGATCACTTCAGGCTGGCGAATAAGACTGATTCTTAAAAAATCCTCTAGAATGCATGTTCTAAGTAAGGGCGGGCTGGTATTCGCAGGTGTATACTTGATCTAATACCATTGCAAATGGAAAAGCATATAATCTGTTGTTGGCTATCCAATGAGGAAACTCAGAAACTTTTAATAAGCAATTATTGGATGAGGCTGAGCATGATATCAAGAATTATTCAGACCGAGGTCAATGTTATCTGCCGAAGCGAAGCTGAGGCGGATAACATAGACCGAGGTCTGAATAATTCTTGATATCATGCGAAAGCCGAATCCAATAATTGTTTTATTATACATTTAAAGACATTAGAAACATTAAAACGACAAATTCCTGTTCACGAGGTAGGAAAAGTACAATTTGAATATCAAACACCTTGCACAAAGTCAAAGGTCAGCTAAATATTCTATTTCTACTTCTATTTACCCCTTTGTGGCTTTTTTCGTGCTTTCACTGTCCTTATCTGCCAATAATTTGGAGAGTTCACTTTCAATCAGCGAAGCAAATCTGCTGTAGGCCATTGTTTGTTTTTTTTTTCGCGCGCTTATAGGTTCAAGCTTTTGGCCGCGCAAGGGTTTGGGCACGAGAGAGTCCAATAATTTTTTTTTGGATGCAAGTTCGATCCAAAAAAACAATTATTGGACGCTGATGACGTCATCGGCGGAAAATACGTAATAAATGCCGAATACTGAAAATTAGCCGGTGCTTTCTGACCAATTAGAAACGAGAATACATATTAAATGTATAATAATAGCAATTATTAGACGACGTGTAATACTGATCAACAGTTTATATACTAATCATAGAGAAACAAATAATTTAAAACACCAAACTATAGGAACAATTGTTTTCGAAAAGAAATATAAAGAACCAGTTTTAATAACCAACTTAGCTCGATTTCTCACCAAATACCCGAATAGAAGAAGCTAGAAGAATCACTTAAATAGCCTGACATAAAAATAGTGGTTCTTTTATGCGCGGGTATAAAATGCTCTCTTATTTTCAGAGACGTTCCTCAGTATACTTATATTTGTTATGCTTTCACTTTAACATGCATGCATGCATGTAAGGAATAGTTATGCGACACACTAGTATGTTCTCGCTTTCAGCTGACGATACAAATAAAACCATATATAAAATTGTTTCCGTAAAACCGAAACAGTATATAAGCAATTAGTCTTTCTACTGTAATTTTTCGTATAAACGATTATAACAATGTGGACAGCAATATTTCCGAACACTGAAACTAACTATTTACGGAGTAAATTTATTATCATACACCTATACAAAATAGGTGGGATTGGCAAGAAAGTAGCTACCACAAAAATGCCGGCGGCGTGAGAAAGGCTAATTGCAAAGATGCACAATCGAATATTAAGAAATAAGACATCTACTATAGAAATCGCATTCATGCTTACAATTCACAATCGTTATATACATGCGCAGTAATATAAAGAACCTGCTGGGATTAAATTTTGAGAAATATATAAGACATTTTCCTAAATGATACCTATCATCATTTTAGTACCAACTATACCTTGTCGCTTTGCGATAAACCAAAAGCCAAGCTCAGCCAGGCTGAGAAAATCAGGATTTTCAACAGAATTTTCGCAGACATCATTTTGTAAATTTCGTCTCCAAGCAAGTTCTGTCTTTTTCCTTCAGCTCTTTGAGACGCAATGAATGCATGTACCTATTGTATTCAGTTTTAGTGTGCATGCCTCTTGACAACTTGTCAAAAAAGGCATTTTGACAAAAACCAAGCACAGGGACAGCGCTAAACCTCTTTGAATTGGGGGGGGGGGGGCGTGTAAGTGAATTTTGCCAATTTATCAAGGCAAATTCATGCGGAGTCACAATTTTTTTCAGACGACATATATCTCTCAATCATATCGATCTTGTGTTTAACCACCGTTCTTCGCTCCGCTTTCTCCTAATTTTTTCATGCATGAATTTCTCCACATTTTAGCTATCATTCTTAATTTTTAATCGGTGTCGCTCGACCAAGGCCGGCGAGAGCCAACCACGGGCCCCGAGACAAAATGACGATTTGTGAACACGCGCCCCTGTCCTTCTGGAAATTGCCGATGATAAACAATATACGAACATTTTACCGAGATTTCCTAGCCCCTTTGGGCACTCCTAGTCTCCCTCGCAGACGTTCTTATAGCTCTAACCTTAGGGCTATAAAAACGTCTGCGAAGGAGACTAGAGCACTCCGGGCCCTGGGTATTTTGCCAACCCCCCCCGCCCTCTCGCCGGCCTTGCGCTCGACTATTCTATTTTTCCTTCCAATCCAAATACATGTTTTGCCGACTGTGATTCAATATTTTGCCAACTACCCGATGACGTGTTCCACAGCCGGTCCTGACCAAGCATCTTTTAATTGCAGACTGTCTATGTTATCTCATTTGCATGGGTGTTCATTATTGGTTCACTTGCATGGATCAGAAAAAATAAGAGTTATATGTGATTTCCTTATTATTACTTCATGAAACGCTACCGTCATTTTTGATTTACTAACATTGTTTTCGATCTACAGTATTTCAAAGCCAAGTACGAAAAATCAATTTTTACGATATGTTTATCAAACACTGGTTAAACGAGGATGGGAGTTAATGCAAGCTTTGGTTTGTTTGACTGGTAATTTCTGATCAACTCTCATGTGACTCTTGTTCTCGTTTGACCGGGGCATGAAAGTTGGGAAAACTCTCATGCAAACTCTCGCTTGTCAACCCCAGTCATCATCTCTTATCCTCCTTTGACAGAGTTTTAATTTCGAAATCACTCCTTTTGTGTAGGGCTAGATGAATTTCAAATTAATCAATCCTCGAAATCAGCTCCTTAAACTGAGAAGAAAATTATTCACACAGTACAGGTAAATACACTTCAGATCTCAAATTTCATTTATATTGCGACATTATCTACACAACATACAATTCTGAATATAATAAGATCATGCAAGATAACGTAACATGATGGATTATTCCAAAGGTCGTAGGTTCGATTTCCACCGTGGCCAGGCATATTTTTCAAGCTTGTCCGATGTGGATATACACTCAGGTCTCAGAGTAACATCACAAGCATCATATTCACCTGAGTGCATAACACCAACACAGAAAAAAATATTCCAGATTTATCAGGCATTGCAATATCTCTTTTAGCACATAGGCTGGGGGGCAAGTCCCCCAAGCCCCAATGTTGCCCCCTTCTATAATAGTCCACAAAATATTTGAGACAAACCCCCTCCCCCGATTTCAATGTTGGTAGGCACTACAATATAGTTTAATTCCAACATATGTTTAATTTCAACTGCCAGTGACACAGTTGCGGTTCACCTTAATTAATTAATATGTTCGTTTTGCATAAGTACAGCAGGTTTCAAGTTTCAACATTGAAATAAGGTGGGGCAG
Source organism: Paramuricea clavata (assembly GCA_902702795.2). NCBI lineage: Eukaryota > Metazoa > Cnidaria > Anthozoa > Malacalcyonacea > Plexauridae > Paramuricea > Paramuricea clavata. Next base: position 15,754 of record CACRXK020001954.1, on the reverse strand, counting down.
GGGGTAGGAAGCATCAAAAGATGGGGGGGGGGGCACTTTAGGGTATGGAAAAGGCACCTAAAAATTTTTTCCCGGAAAAAAAGTATGTTTACTTCTGAAGTGAATGCAAACTTTCAGAACAATTACTGAACGCTTTGCTGATGCATTAGCTCCTTAAATACACTGCTGATATACTGCAATCGCAAATTCTATAGCATGAATTTCACTATCAGTTTTTTCCAGTGTAAGTTATATTGACCAAGAAAGATTAGGCATTCGCATGGGATTATAACAAACTAATATATACTGCATATTTAATTCCCTATTACGCTCAGAATGTTGAATTAATTATTAGTAATATTTATCTTACTGCTGAAGGAACTCAATAATCTGGGTCAACACACTTAACAGTTGTCAAATTGCAATGTAGGATACATCAAACACGAAGATTAATTAAGATATCTTAATATGGTCATGCTTATACCACGTTTCAAAATTCAAATTATTTTACTCGTTGTTTTGACTGTTTCTTCTTGTGTGAAGCTGCTTATGGTTCAACTCTTTTTATTAAAATGTTTCTTCATTCTTGCCAAAGCGATCACAGCAGATGTGACGAGATAGCTCAACTTGTAAAAACGTATGTTTGCTTCTGAAGTGAATGCAACTGAACTTTCGAAACAATTAATGAAAGGTTGCATCGCTGATGCACTCCTTAAATACACTGCTGATATACTCGTTTGCCTTTCTTGGAAAACTCTATACATTACACTTACAAAGACTTTACATGTACAAGATGACAAAAAATGCCCCCACTATGTTTTGTGGTATTACTATGTACGTCGGCATTGATGTGAGTTACATAATTTTTAGTACTAATTAAGCTATATACCTACACTACTAATTAGGCTATACCTACACTACTAATTAAGCTATACCTACACTACTAATTAGGCTATACCTACACTACTAATTAAGCTATACCTACACTACTAATTAGGCTATACCTACACTACTAATTAAGCTATACCTACACTACTAATTAAGCTATACCTACACTACTAATTAAGCTATACCTACACTACTAATTAAGCTATACCTACACTACTAATTAAGCTATACCTACTCTACTAATGAAGCTATACCCACACTACTAATTAAGCTATGCCTACACTACTAATTAAGCTATACCTACACTACATAATTGCGCGGTAGTTCACCTACACTACTAATTAAGCTATACCTACTCTACTAATGAAGCTATACCCACACTACTAATTAAGCTATGCCTACACTACTAATTAAGCTATACCTACACTACATAAACTGTTGCGGTAGTTCATATATAGCCACATTTATATCTGTTCGCTTAACCGCATGGTCATGCTCTCATTTGCGTCGCGGTGAAACTCGCCTAAAAGGAACAGTGGGTTAAGAAGCAACAGCCTGACATTTAGCAAAATTAAGCACCCAAAATACAAGGATCACTTCAGGCTGACGAATTGGACTGATTCTTAATTAATTAAAAAATCCTCTATAATGGGATTAATGCATGTTCTAAGTAAGGGCGGGCTGGTATTCGCAGGTGTATGCTTGATCTAATACCATTGCAAATGGAAAAGCATATAATCTGTTGTTGGGTATACTAATGAGGAAATTCAGAAACTTTTAAATAGCAGTTATTAGACGACGTGTATAGTACTGATCAGTAGTTTATATACTATACTAATTAGAAAAACAAATAAATTAAAACACCGAACTATAGGAACAATTGTTTTCGATTAGAAATATAAAGAACCAGTTTTAAAATAGTAGTTGAAAATAGTATGGATATTTAAAATAGTAGTTGAAAATAGTATTGAAAATAGTATGGAAATCCAATTTTCATACAAATCGCAATTTCCATATACTATGGATGTAGTATGGTAATAGTTTGGATGTACTATGGATCTGGTGATGCAATCACAAATTCCATGGTATGAATTTCAATATCAGTTTCGTCCAGTGTTACTTATTGACCGAGAAAGATTAGGTACAGTATTTGTTATTATAACAATTAAGCAACTATGAGGGTCCTGAAGGGGTAAAATGGGAACTGGGATTTGCTTATTTTTGGGTGGGAAAATGGGATTTCATGCACTGGGACTGGGATTCATCAGCAAAAAAACAATAGAAAATGGGAATGGGATTAAGATTTGAGCAGGACAGCCACTGAGATGATGGGATTTGTGCTCTGGGACAATGGGATTTAGTCGAAATTTGGGCTGGGAAATGGGAAATTAACTCTCAGGACCCTCCACTATATACTGCATATTTAATTCCCTATTACGCCCAGCATGTTGAACTAGAAGCTACTATCGCAAGGGCCGCAAGGGGAAAATGTTGTCGTATGGCCAGAAGTTGTTATTCCCCCTTATTGCAAATATTTAACCAGAATGAAGAAGATTCAAGATCATAACCTTTCTGGTGTTATTGCAAACCCTTCTCAATCCACAACTTTCTGATGTTATATTTGTCGGAAATTATCACTACCTATTCTGGAACACACAGCAATTTTACGATCGGGAGGGCTGGTGCTGAGATGAACTACGTTCTCTGCACCCAGGGGATTTGGGGGCATGCCCCCAAGAAAATTTTGAAACTTACAAGCCCAGAAAGGATTTTGTCGGTTAACCGAGTCAAACCTGAGTCAAATCCGAGCTCGAGTCAAATGTCCAAAGCGCTTTTAAGTGATCTTTGTAGTTCAATGACTTAGTACCCTAATCCTAACCATATACTCCTAACCCCATTCCTAACGTACCCTAAACCTATCGAGTCCTAGTCACTTTTTAACTGTCTTTGACTTTGTCGGTTCAATGAGGGTCCTGAAGGGGGGGGGTCCCAATCCCATTTCCCACCTGAAATTTTGGCAAAATCCCAGTCCCAGTTGGATTTTTATTAGAAATCACAGTCCCAGTTATTGAAATCCCAGTCAATAAACAGTTTTAAGACCTTTTAAGCAAGTGGCGGACACTTTATGAAATATTAGGGGGGAGCTCGTGCCAAAAGCACGGAAATTTTTAAATTTGATTCCCGGAAATGGCATTTGCAGCATTCTGAGACACTCACAATCAGAAAACCCAGAATTCCGGGCGCCAGAGTATGCCTGTTCGCAGGTAGTGCTGTCAATAATATAGTTAACAACAAAAATCATAACCAAAGACACCAAAAACGGATCAAAATTGTATTTTAAAATACTCAAAAAGCATAAAAATTGGGAATCGACTCGCATTACCTCAATCCCATTCCCATTTTTGAGGACTTCATTTCCCATTCCCAGTGGCCAAATCCCAGTCCCAGCAACCCAAATCCCATTTTCCCAGTCTAAAAATAGATCAACCCCAGTTCCCATTTTACCCCTACAGCGCCCTCTTCAATGACTTAGTACCCTTAGTACTCTACCTAACCCTATTCGAATGTGAATTTTCTTCAATTTCAGGCCATTTAAAAACCAGGGGCCGGCTGCATAAAACTCTTAATCACTTTTTTAATCACTATTTTGTAGTTAAATAGTGATTAACTCTCAAATACGCGCTTCTTATTGGATGACGTTTCCACTAACTATACTTTAATCACTTTTTTATACAACCGGCCCCTGGGGGTCTTGTATTGGCATGGCTAAGAATAAGCAAATACAATGTTTGAAATTCGTAACAACCATATGCACAACTGAGTGGCTGGATCTATCTAGACTGTCGTTGCAATGCAAGTACTTATTCAGAACCATCCTCAGAGATACGAAAACCAGTTTCATATTATTCTGACACTGCAATCAACCAACGAAAAATTCGTTGGCTCGAGCGGGATTTGAACTCGCATCTTCGGGTATCTAGACCGCCGCTCTACCCATTGAGCTATCGAGTCAACGGGGATTGGTGACGACTTTAATACCAATCCCCGTTGGCAAGTACTTTGTTGCCAGTGTTTACAGATCCATCCAAGTAAAATTAAGATGAACTTTTTGACATCCATTAAATTACAATACATGCATCCATATTATTCTGTTCACTCAGTCAGATTTGTATAACTATATAACATTAACAGAAAACTTAGGAAAGAATTTGTGAGCAGATTATATACCCTGAAATGTAGTCTGACAAACCATAGCAGCCCAAATCGGCATGTAGAATGCACCAAATGCTTCCAAATCAATCTCGAAACCCGAGCCTGCAATGCTCAGATGCCAGTTTGATATGGATTTGGCCTGGGGGCAAAATGTCAATTTATATTAAGCTCGTTCCATTCCTCTGTCATTTGTCGCGCGGCCCATTCTCGTACCCAGAACCCTTCTTACGCGCGGTCAACGGAGCGCGACGAGGGGCCGACGAAGGGCTCTGGCAAAAACATGGTAATAGAAAATAATAGAATATATCCGGTGTTAGAACAATAACCTTCGTTGTGGCCAATCAGATGCCAGTTTGATATGGATTTGGCCTGGGGGCAAAATGTCAATTTATATTAAGCTCGTTCCATTCCTCTGTCATTTGTCGCGCGCCCATTCTCGTACCCAGAACCCTTCTTACGCGCGGTCAACGGAGCGCGACGAGGGGCTCTGGCCAAATCCATAACCGGATACCATAAAAACATGGTAAGAAAACAATATCCGGTGTTAGAACTAGCCAATCAGATGCCAGTTCGGATATGGATTGGCCAGAGCCCCTCGTCGCACCGCGCGTAAGGGACCATTCATTATTTATGACTG
>CACRXK020001954.1:0-11017 GCA_902702795.2 Paramuricea clavata | reverse complement strand
CCCCCAACCACCACCGACAATATAATAAATGTACAGTACTGTATAGAAATGAGCTCTTTAAACTTGCTGGCATCAGATCTTTCATTTATTTGTGCTTTCAACAATTAATATGCATGCCTATTTAACCCATTAAGCTGCAGAGTTTCCTGTTGACGAGTAAAATCATCTGGCGTTAAACAAGTACAAAAATAAGTACTGGGGTGCAATGGGTTAACTAGAGACATTGTCAGATTTTTTGGTTAACCCATTAAGCGCATGCAGAGCGCCAAAGAGGCTAAAGCTGGGGGTCATACCATTTTTCGCTACTAAGAGTGTAGTAAAAAGTTGCTCAAAAAGGAAAAAGTTGCTTCAAGTTGCTCGAGCCGAAAAAAGTTGCTCCAAACGCAAAAAGTTGCTCAAAAGTTGCCGAGCACAATCGGGACATGCCTAGCAGAGCTTCCCCATTGACGAGTAAAATCGGTTAGGAGTATAGGGTTGAGAGTAGGGTTAGGGTTACAGTGCCGTGGGAAGCTCTTTTCGATTGGGGAGCTGAAAGCGAGGGCCTTCTTTGCAGTTTGTCATGGGGATAATGTAGCTGCTTAAAATTAATCAATTGTCACTATTTTAAAGGTTTATTATTTAAATGATAAAGGTCTGCATGATTTTGGAAAAAGAATGATTATTAGCAAATTATTGGGGAGGGGTTGCAGCCCCCCAGCGCCCTCGGTTGCTACGTCAATGAACTACAAAGACCGCTAAACAGCTAGTGACTCGGACATTTGACTCCGGACATTTGACTCGGGCTCGGATTTGACTCGGACTTGACACAGTAAAACGACAAATTCCTTAATACTAAATTAAACCATGCATAAAATACCTAGTATAAACTAGCCTGTGTACAGCCGTAAATTCTCTCACAGGCTAAGTATAAACTAGTGTATATAGTATATGCCAAACAGTGGCGGCGCCAGGGGGGGCAAATGCCCCCCAAATTATTCCCCCCCCATTTTGCCCCCCCCCCGCAAAAAAAATTGCTAGTCACTAAAAGCGACTAAAAGCTACACAAGCGTTTTGTCGTTATCGGAAAATGTATGGCTTATAAGTTGTCATTACTCATTAGTGAATGCGCGTATACATGAAACTGTTTTTACAGTTTCAATATTAGTTTGTAAATCTCTGAATGGAAAAATACTCCAATAATACGTTTCAAAGAAGACAAAAAAGCTTTAGTTTTGCAGAGTTAAATTCTCAAATGTGTAAGGCACTAATAAGATGAAAGTATCACGAAATTATTTGAATAAACCATTTCGCATATATGGGGGGGGCGAATATCCTAAAGAGGGGCGATATTCCTAGGATATTCGCCCCGGGGGCGATATTCCTAGGAATATCGCACCCCTTTTGAGGGGGGGGGCGAATCTCCAGGGGCGACCTTTTTAAAAATTCTATCTTGCCCCCCAAAATATGAGTTTGCCCCTGAAATGCCCCCAAATTCGGAGGCCTGGCGCCGCCACTGATGCCAAACTTTCCCTGGACGTAATGTTGCTACATCGCTTACTCGTTAATTATCTTTTTTACTAAAATGTACATAATTGAAATATGACAAAAATTTATGGCAAGTTCATGGCAAAAGTTATAAAGGTAGATGTTCGATTATTTTTCATATTAGCTGCGCGCATTGCATTTTGGGTATTTGTGCATTGCATTTTGGGTCTATCTCTTGATTAAAATTGAGAATTATGCCAGTTACATGAATTAAAAGGGTTTAAGCTTAAACCCTTTCATTATGAAATACAAAGCAGCGTCTGCACCGCAGGCTAACAATGCACTTGCTCAGTTATGGAAATTAGTAGCCATTTTGATTGTGGTTGCCACAGCAACAACAAAAGATAATTTTTGGCGGGAAATTTGTAATGTTTGGAGAAGACAAGATGGCGCCGGTTTACTTCGTGTGATTCAAAGGGCATTTTTGTTCACAAATACCCGCTCATTTTACGTTATAACAACTGGTTAGTTTTGGAAATTATAACTTAATGGACAGGGAAAACGATTCTGTGGTAAAGAGAAAAATATGTGCAGTTTATGTTGAAATTTCGCTACATCGCTGTACTGGAAATTCGACCATGGACAAAGAGACAACGCTTGAATGAAAGAACTGCCTGTCTTAATGGTAAGTTTTTTAAGTTGTTTTCACTGCGTCAATCTGTATGTATTAAAACAAAGCCTTTGTAATACATTTCGGTATTTAAAATATCGAACTTTATTCGACAAATATTTAATATATTTTCATGCTTCTACAGTATAAATATAAATGATCAAGATACAACAATCGAGCTTTGCAAGAACATAAAATTAAAAAAAAACCAATTAAAGTGTTTATATCACGGCAACAACCCGTACCGACAACAAGCAGACAAATATTACTGACAACAAGCATTTTATTATGAAGCAAATACATACTTGATACTTTCATTGTACATATTCTTATAGAGTATAGTTTGTATGAATGCATGGGTGTTTTGAGGAAACCCAAAATATATAAATGAATTGAGTAAATAATTTATAGCTAGTTTCTGTTCGTAACTTGGTACTGTAGTACTAAAAAATTGAAATTCTAATAAACGTTTTAGACATATAATACACGTACTGCGCTAAGTGGCCACATTACTACCTGAAAAAACAAGCAGATAGTAATATAACCACTCAGCACAGCAATTTCACATTAGTACTACCCACACTGGTACAGACAGTTTTAGTATATACACATATACACTTTATAGGACTTTTTGTTCCATGCAACCTTTAATACAGTACTCTTTTAGGGCCTGTTCGTATGATCCCAGCCAGACGGGACGGGGTCAGATGCTTACCGAGATCCTGCTCATAATAGTTAAAGTGTTTATATGATCCCGTCACATATCCCGCCTAGACGGAATCTCAGCAACAGATGCCGGGATCCCGCCTAAGCAAGATGAAAAATTCCCAAATAAACACTTCATCCCACCTAGGCGGGACGAAAAATTCCCAAATACACACTTGATGCAGGCTAGATGGGATGAACTTTTCCCTTTTGAGCATGCGTAAATGCCTTTATTGCAACATAAATATGATGTCAAGCACTTAAATGGCTTCGCCCTGGCAATGTATCATATAAACACTAGGAGAGTTTCCTGTTTGGGCGGGATGAAAACGTCCCATAACAAATCCTACATGTTGATTGGTCAAATTTTGACGTATTAAGTATAGGTTATTTTGAGGCAACAAGGGCATATGTGATTTAGTTAATGATTCAGAATAGAAATAAATCTTAATGCTATATTACCTTCGTTATGTTGTTTTTTTCTCATTTTTTGTGCTGCAAAGACATTGCAGGTGAATATTAGAGGGGATTATTAATTGCAGGTGAATATTAGAATGGATTATTTTTAAACGGAAATTGATTAGAGAGGAATATTGAATATATTCCCCGATAAGAACAAAGGAAGCCGAGCAGGGTGAAAAATAAGCTGTTATATTCACCTACATGGATAATTAATTCTTGTGATAATGCGTGGATAATTAACTCATTTTATTTCGGATATCGAAGTCCAATGTGACTACGAAACAACTAAACTTTATCAATCTGATCCGAAATGAATATTTCGGTCTATAATTTTGTCTATGACTGGAATCTCGCATTGATTCTAACCCACAATTTCGAATAGGACATAGAATAAGAACTTCTGATGCAAGCATTGCATTCATTTTGCTTAATATTATGTTTTATGTTCAGTCAGCCAAAATTTAACACTGACAACAATCGATATTAATTAATCGATTGTTGACAAGGATTACAGAAATTAATAGACTGGAGCAGCTCTAATGAACACCTTATGTTAATGTTACACATAGGGGCAGGGGTATAAACCTTATCTTACACTGATATAGGGGTGAACACCTTATGTTTCATATAGGGGCAGGGGTAAGACACCTCATGTTACATATAAGGGCAGGGGTAAAAACCTTATCTTACACTTATATAGGGGTGGACACCTTATGTGTCATATAGGGGCAGGGGTGAACGCCTTATGTTACACCTAGGGGCAGGGGTATAAACCTTATCTTACACTGATATAAGGGTGAAAACCTAATATGTTACACATAGAGGCAGGGGTAAAAACCATATCTTACATTTATATAGGGGTGAACAACTTATGTTGCATATAGGGGCAGGGGTGAACAACTTATGTTACACATAGGGGCAGGGGTAAAACCTTATCTTACACTGATATAGGGGTGAACGCCTTATGTTACACTTAGGGGCAGGGGTATAAACCTTATCTTACACTGATATAGGGGTGAACAACTTACATTACATTTAGAGGCAGGGGTATAAACCTTATCTTACACTGATTTATGGGTAAACAACTTATGTTGCATATAGGGGCAGGGGTATAAACCTTATCTTACACTGATATAGGGGTGAACGCCTTATATTACACATAGGGACAGGGGTATAAACCTTATCTTACACTGATATAGGGGTGAACGCCTTATATTACACATAGGGACAGGGGTATAAACCTTATCTTACACTGATATATGGGTGAACAACTTATGTTACATTTAGGGGCAGGGGTATAAACCTTATCTTACACTGATATAGGGGTGAACAACTTATCTTGCATGTAGGGGCAGGGGTGAATGCCTTATGTTACACATAGGGGCAGGGGTATAAACCTTATCTTACACTGATACAGGGGTGAACGCTTTATGTTACACATAGGGGCAGGGGTATAAACTTTATCTTACACTGATATAGGTGTGAATGCCTTATGTTACACATAGGGGCAGGGGTATAAACCTTATCTTACACTGATATAGGGGTGAACACCTTATGTTACATTTAGGGGCAGGGGTATAAACCTTATCTTACACTGATATAGGGGTGAACAACTTATGTTGCATATAGGGGCAGGCGTGAACGCCTTATATTTCACATAGGAGCAGGGGTATAAACCTTATCTTTCACTGATATAGGGGTGAACGCCTTATGTTACACATAGTAGCAGGGGTATAAACCTTATCTTACACTGATATAGGGGTGAACGCCTTATGTTACACATAGGGGCAGGGGTATAAACCTTATCTTACACTGATATAGGGGTGAACGCCTTATGTTACATATAGGGGCAGGGGTATAAACCTTATATTACACTGATATAGGGGTGAATGCCTTATGTTACATATAGGGGCACGGGTATAAACCTTATCTTACACTGATATAGGGGCGAATGCCTTAATATGTTACACATAGGGGCAGGGATATAAACCTTATCTTACACTGATATAGGGGTAAATGCCTTATGTTACATATAGGGGCAGGGGTATAACCTTATGTTACACTGATATAGGGGTGAATGCCTTATGTTACACATAGGGGCGGGGGTATAAACCTTATCTTACACTGATATATAGGGGTGAATGCCTTAATATGTTACACATAGGGGCAGGGGTATAAACCTTATGTTAGACTGATATAGGGGTGAACGCCTTATGTTACATATACGGGCAGGGGTATAGACCATATCTTACACTGATATAGGGGTGAACGCCTTATGTTACATATAGGGACAGGGGTATAACCTTATGTTACACTGATATAGGGGTGAATGCCTTATGTTACACGTAGGGGCGGGGGTATAAACCTTATGTTACACTGATATAGGGGTGAATGCCTTAATATGTTACACATAGGGGCAGGGGTATAAACCTTATCTTACACTGATATAGGGGTGAATGCTTTAATATGTTACACTGATATACGGGTGAATGCCTTATGTTACACATAGGGGCAGGGGTATAAACCTTATGTTAGACTGATATAGGGGTGAATGCCTTAATATGTTACACATAGGGGCAGGGGTGTAAACCTTATCTTACACTGATATAGGGGTGAACGCCTTATGTTACATATAGGGGCAGGAGTATAAACCTTATCTTACACTGATATAGGGGTGAATGCCTTAATATGTTACATATAGGGGCAGGGGTGTAAACCTTATCTTACACTGATATAGAGGTGAACGCCTTATGTTACATATAGGGGCAGGGGTATAACCTTATGTTACACTGGTATAGGGGTGAATGCCTTATGTTACACATAGGGGCGGGGGTATAAACCTTATCTTACACTGATATATAGGGGTGAATGCCTTAATATGTTACACATAGGGGCAGGGGTGTAAACCTTATCTTACACTGATATAGGGGTGAACGCCTTATGTTACATATAGGGGCAGGAGTATAAACCTTATCTTACACTGATATAGGGGTGAATGCCTTAATATGTTACATATAGGGGCAGGGGTGTAAACCTTATCTTACACTGATATAGAGGTGAACGCCTTATGTTACATATAGGGGCAGGGGTATAAACCTTATGTTAGACTGATATAGGGGTGAACGCCTTATGTTACATATAGGGGCAGGGGTATAGACCTTATCTTACACTGATATAGCGGTGAACGCCTTATGTTACATATAGGGACAGGGGTATAACCTTATGTTACACTGATATAGGGGTGAATGCCTTATGTTACACGTAGGGGCGGGGGTTAGCCTGCGAACAGGCTCTCAAGCTGAATTGAGAGCCTGCATCGATGACTAATGAATTTGAATATCTGCGTCTCAAATCGTGACGCGAAATTCTCATTGGTCAGATGCTATAATTTATATGTTTCCGCTGAGCTCTATATATGTTAACTGCTGAAAGCACTATGCATAAAAAACACATTAACTGATCAAATTGGTCTTGGCCGTCTTATCTCAAAGCACGAAATGTTCTGTTTTGAGAAAACAGTATTTAAAACATTTGAACTTTTGCTTGGGGAATGTATATCTTATATTTCGAAAAACAGTATAAACTTTACGGTCCAAATTTAGTTTGCACGAAAGTTGTAAACAACACCATATAAGGATAAACATTCCATATTTGGAGAAACAAACGTTACGGGGCAGATATTCAAATTCATTAGTCGTCGATGCAGGCTCTCAATTCAGCTTGAGAGCCTGTTCGCAGGCTAGGGCGGGGGTATAAACCTTATGTTACACTGATATAGGGGTGAATGCCTTATGTTACACATAGGAGCAGAGGTATAAACCTTAACTTAGACTGATATTGGGGTGAATGCCTTATGTTACACATAGGGGCAGGGGTATAAACCTTATGTTAGACTGATATAGGGGTGAATGCCTTAATATGTTACACATAGGGGCAGGGGTATAAACCTTATCTTACACTGATATAGGGGTGAATGCCTTAATATGTTACACATAGGGGCAGGGGTATAAACATTATCTTACACTGATATAGGGGTGAATGCCTTAATATGTTACACATAGGGGCAGGGGTGTAAACCTTATCTTACACTGATATAGGGGTGAACGCCTTATGTTACATATAGGTGCAGGGGTATAAACCTTATCTTACACTGATATAGGGGTGAATGCCTTAATATGTTACATATAGGGGCAGGGGTGTAAACCTTATCTTACACTGATATAGGGGTGAATGCCTTATGTTACATATAGGGCAGGGGTATAAACCTTATGTTAGACTGATATAGGGGTGAACGCCTTATGTTACATTTACGGGCAGGGGTATAGACCTTATCTTACACTGATATAGGGGTGAACGCCTTATGTTACATATAGGGGCAGGGGTATAGACCTTATGTTACACTGATATAGCGGTGAACGCCTTATGTTACATATAGGGGCAGGGGTATAACCTTATGTTACATTGATATAGGGGTGAATGCTTTATGTTACACATAGGGGCAGGGGTACAAACCTTATCTTACACTGATATAGGGGTGAATGCCTTAATATGTTACACATAGTGGCAGGGGTATAAACCTTATCTTACACTGATATAGGGGTTAACGCCTTATGTTACATATAGGGGCAGGGGTATAAACCTTATCTTACAGTGATATAGGGGTGAATGCCTTATGTTACACATAGGGGCAGGGGTATAAACCTTAACTTACACTGATATAGGGGTGAATGCCTTATGTTACACATTGGGGCAGGGGTACAAACCTTATCTTACACTGATATAGGGGTGAACGCCTTATGTTACATATAGGGGCAGGGGTATAAACCTTATCTTACACTGATATAGGGGTGAATGCCTTATGTTACATATAGGGGCAGGGCTATAAACCTTATGTTAGACAGATATAGGGGTGAACACCTTGTTACATATAGGGGCAGGGGTATATACTCTGATATAGGGGTGAATGCCTTATGTTATACATAGGGGCAGGGATATAAACCTTATCTTACACTGATATAGGGGTGAGTGCCTTATGTTACTGTATAGGGGCAGGGGTATAAACCTTATTTGTTGACATCAGGGTTGCTGTGTGTTCCCCTTTGCATTTGATCCAAATATTTTAAAACTTTTTGGAGGCACTTTGTGAATTTTTTTTAAAAAATGCTGTGATCCCCCTTTCTTCGCCCTGGGTTGTCTGTGTGGTCCCCCCTCTCCATTTCCTGGGATTGCCTGGTTCCCCCCCCCCCCCTGCATGGTCGTTTTGATGAGAGAGATGGTTTTTGAGAGGTGGTTTTCCTTTTTGGGGCACTTTTAGAATTGGTGTGGTGTTAGAGTGAGCCTACCGTAATATTTGCATTTGATGAAAATTTTTTAAAATATTTTTGTATCAGTCCAAAGTGATTGTTTTGATGAGAAAAGCTTTTCGACAATTTTGAGAAAGTTTGAAGTGGTTTGGGGCACTTTTTGAATTTTTAAAAAATTTCCTGTGTTTCCCTCTTTCTTCACCAATGGTTGCCTGTGGTCTGCCCTTTGCAGTTTCATCAATTTTTTGACACTTAAAGTAAAGCTGCATGAGCCTTAAATTTCTATCAAGAAAATATTAAGGACTTTAATCTTTCATCAATATTTGCGTGCCAAAAAGTTAAGGCTCAGACCTTTAATTTTTGGCAACTAATTTTTTTTAACTATAATTTGGTGATGAGATATTATGTAGAAATAAATATAGTTGTTGGCACTGAATAGATCTACTAGTCGAGTGGTCGTCTCTTGGTGTTGCATGCGGGAGAACTAAGGATCTATCCCTGTTATTGTCCAAACCATTTTAATCTCAGGTGGTGTTGTTAATTAATTCCACCCGAGACGAGAAAGAGTTAAGTAGAATAAAAAAGAAGTTAAAGCAAGTGTAGGCGAGATGGTCTAGCGGTATGTACAAAGTGTTGCAAGTGCGTGAAGCTATAGGTTCGAATCCTGCTGTAGTCAAAAAGCATTTTAATGTCAGGCGTCGTTGTTGATTAATTCCACCCGAGACGAGAAAGAGTTAAGTAGAATAAAAAAGAAGTTAAAGCAAGTGTAGGCGAGATGGTCTAGCGGTATGTACAAAGTGTTGCAAGTGCGTGAAGCTATAGGTTCGAATCCTGCTGTAGTCAAAAAGCATTTTAATGTCAGGCGTCGTTGTTGATTAATTCCACCCGAGACGAGAAAGAGTTAAGTAGAATAAAAAAGAAGTTAAAGCAAGTGTAGGCGAGATGGTCTAGCGGTATGTACAAAGTGTTGCAAGTGCGTGAAGCTATAGGTTCGAATCCTGCTGTAGTCAAAAAGCATTTTGGGCCTCAACAAGTCGTTGTTGATTAATTATAAGACGGGAAAATGAGTTAAGTAGAATAAAAAACATAACCATTTCACCAATAGTCCTAATGGTCTAGAGGTACCTGCAATGAGACGATCGACTGGTGCGGATCGTAACGGGGAAACAGTAGGCGCCCAAGACATTTGTTTTTCTACCTTGTCCTCACTTAGTCCTCTACCTTGTCCTCACTTAGTACACATTTTTAAAAATAGAAAAACCCATGTCTTGGGTTACCTGTACCCTGTCTTGGGCTACCTGTGTCCAGCGCACAGGTAACCCAAGACGTTTGTTTTGCCACCTTGTCCTCACTTTGTTTTGCCACCTTGTCCTCACTTTGTTTTGCCACCTTGTCCTCACTTTGTTTTGCCACCTTGTCCTCACTTTGTTTTGCCACCTTGTCCTCACTTTGTTTTGCCACCTTGTCCTCACTTAGTATACATCTTCAAAAATAGAAAAACCCATGTCTTGGGTTACCTGTACCCTGTCTTGGGCTACCTGTGTCCAGCGCACAGGTAACCCAAGACGTTTGTTTGGCTACCTTGTCCTCACTTATTTCTTTCGAAAAATAAATTTCTAATTCGATCCAACCGGGAATCGAACCTGGCCTCTACCAATTGGAACCCTTCGTCCTTACCGCTAGACCGTCTCGTCCACACTTACGTTAACTCCTTTCTTCTTCCACTTAACCCTTTCTCGTCTCGGGCGGAATTAATTAACAACGACGCCCGACATTAAAACGCTCTTGCTCCAACCGGGAATCGAACCTGGCATCTACCACTTGCAACCCTTCGTCCTTACCGCTAGACCGTCTCGTCCACACTTACGTTAACTCCTTTCTTCTTCCACTTAACCCTTTCTCGTCTCGGGCGGAATTAATTAACAACGACGCCCGACATTAAAACGCTCTTGCCACAACCGGGAATCGAACCTGGCCTCTACCACTTGCAACCCTTCGTCCTTACCGCTAGACCGTCTCGTCCACACTTACGTTAACTCCTTTCTTCTTCCACTTAACCCTTTCTCGTCTCGGGCGGAATTAATTAACAACGACGCCCGACATTAAAACGCTCTTGCTCCAACCGGGAATCGAACCTGGCTCTACCACTTGCAACCCTTCGTCCTTACCGCTAGACCGTCTCGTCCACACTTACGTTAACTCCTTTCTTCTTCCACTTAACCCTTTCTCGTCTCGGGCGGAATTAATTAACAACGACGCCCGACATTAAACGCTCTTGCCACAACCGGGAATCGAACCTGGCCTCTACCACTTGCAACCCTTCGTCCTTACCGCTAGACCGTCTCGTCCACACTTACGTTAATACCTTTCTTCTTCCACTTAACCCTTTCTCGTCTCGGGCGGAATTAATTAA
>CACRXK020001953.1:0-47719 GCA_902702795.2 Paramuricea clavata | reverse complement strand
CAAACATCGTCTATATTTGTTCCACATCAGTCATGGCGTGTCTACACGGTAAAACCACATCTTACAATTTATTGGAAGGAATTTTTGCGAGTGCAGTCGCACAAGGGGTTGAAAGACTTTGTGTGTTGAATAGTTTGTGTCCCTCGCATGGCAAAATTGTTATCGAAATTAATATATAGCAGAGTTATAGCCGTATCTTTGCTCGGAAGAGATAAATTTCCACAGGGATATTGAAGGATTTTTCGTATGTTCCATAGCGAGGAATCTATTCGTCACAAAAATCAAGACATATTTTAAACTAAACAGTTCCTAATCCCGAGTTGTCAACGTCGTTGTTATGGTCAATATTTGCATGTTGTTCAAGATTATTTAGCAATCCTCCTACATACTGTTAAGATGATCATAAGAAAACTTATCAAGAGTAGAAGTTAGAATTAGAACAGTTTAGAACACTCTGTCTGTTATTTGTATCAATAAACATGTTTTATACTTTGCAAATGTTGCGTTGTTATGCGTTGCTAAGTCATTAGGAGGCGTGTAGGTAATTAAGGGGATTAAGGTAATACGAATTTGCATAACTAAGTGTATGCCGATGGATAGATAGGGATTATTTTTTAACGGAGGTGTATACCTTAAAATCAGGCGCGTGGCTTTGCGGGTACATGCATATATTAAAGTACAACATATTTGTACACGGATCTTTTCGCGCGGGCGGAAAGAGCGGGCTTTGCCGGCAAGAAATTACACAATATTTCAGTTTTTAAACACATTTATTTCTTCAGAACGTTATACAAAATTTAGTACGGTCTACTTCTAAGAGCGTAACGTCTAGGTGTTTTTGTTATTTTTAAAGAGTTCTCATATTCTTGTCTATCTTCTGGGGATAACTTTGCAAGTTTTCCGGCTTCATTGGAATATATTTCGGTCTATCCCTCAATATTAAACGTTCATAATCCTCTCTTGCTTCCGGAGTCATTCGCGCTACGTCACGTTCGGTCCAATCTGCTGGGTCTTTTATTTGTTCATTTTTGGTGTGAACTCCAATCCGCTCGCCTTGCTGTTAGACGTACCATACGAACATAGCTCGCAGAAACCAATGACATGTGAAAACAATAGAGGTGACTGTTCATCACATATCATACATTGAGCGTCTTTGCCCCAGTAGAAATCTTTCCACGAACATCTTGGGCACTTCGTAAAGTATACAATGTGACCAGTTTCTTCTCCATAATGGCTACAAGCTAGTTTCTCGGGCTCACCATCATCCTCATTATCATCATCCTCATTATCATCATATTCGCTTTCATTACACTCTTGTCAGATGGGAATCTCTTCACCAGATTCGCTTTCAACATCACTCTCAGATTGTGGCATTTCATGTTCCTCCTTTTCCATTTTTGACAATAAATACTCGTTTTTAATCAAATCTTTATTAACCCCTGCTTCTACTAGACCTTTTGTAAACAGGTCGAGCCCTCGTGGTTCAGGAATGTGAGAGTTGTATGGTAAAAGTGCGTATTGTAAAAAGTTCTCGATGTTAGTACCAGGAATGTCTCTTCCATGATAAACAATCTCACCCTGAGGATTCCAAGTTAAAATATCGCTTGATATAAGAATAGAATGTAGCATTTTTTCTGCTGTAGTTTTTTTGACATTATTGTTCAGATACAAAAGTATATCTTCAATGCGCCAATGTCGCGGAGATGTTTTACTCTCGATGTTCATTGTTGAAATGATGTATAAATTGTAATCACAGGGCTTTTATACAAGTTCAGCTAGGCTTTCCAAAATAGGACTTAGTAATAGTCCAAGGAAACCTTCACCACGTTGAACGAGTATCCGTTTTTTCTTCTTCCACATTTTCCTCTATCTGCTAACCTAAGCATTTCATTTTTGTAAGGTCGGAGTTTCTTCATCACATGCTTCGGCATTAAATATTTTCTTTTCATAACGTTTTCTACACAGAGACACAGGCAGTGTACTTGTTCGGCGCTTGCTGTTTCCAGGAGTGCTTGTTGTTGATCAGGCTCGGACGTGCCCAACAATTCAAGATATGGCTTGTGCCTTAGAAGATTGATCATTTCTGTTCGACGGTTTGGAAGCAAATGAGTAAAACACAACAATAAGGAAGCTTATATCGGAAGATATAAGCTTCCTTATTGGCTCCGAGTTATCGAGAGTTCGATTCTGAGCTTATCGAACTTGGCTCCTTGTGCATGTCAGATAAGGAAGATAAGAGGATAAATATAAGGAAGATAAGGATAAAGATAAGAGGATAAATATAAGGAAGATAAGGATAAGGAAGATAAGAAGATAAAGATAAGAAGATAAAGATAAGGATAAAGATAAAGAAGATAAAGATAAGGATAAAGACGATAAAGATAAGGATAAAGATAAGAAGATAAAGATAAGGATAAAGATAAGAAGATAAAGATAAGGATAAAGATAAAGATAAGGATAAGGAACATAAAGATTGAGATAAGGATAAAGATAAGGAAGATAAGGATAAAGATAAGGAAGATAAGGATAAAGATAAGGATAAGGATAAAGATAAGAGGATAAAGATAAAGATAAGGAAGATAAAGATAAGGAACATAAAGATAAGGAACATAAAGATTAAGATAAGGATAAAGATAAGGAAGATAAAGATAAGGATAAAGATAAGGATAAGGATAAAGATAAGAGGATAAAGATAAAGATAAGGAAGATAAGGATAAGGAACATAAAGATTAAGATAAAGATAAAGATAAGGAAGATAAAGATAAGGATAAAGATAAGGAAGATTAAGATAAGGATAAAGATAAGGAAGATAAAGATAAGGCTGATAAAGATAAGGATAAAGATAAGATAAGATAAGAAGATAAAGATAAAGATGAGGAAGATAAAGATAAGGATAAAGATAAGGATAAGGATAAAGATACGGAAGATAAAGATAAGGATAAAGATTAAGATAAAGATTAAGATAAAGATAAGGAAGATAAAGATAAGGATAAAGATAAGGATAAGGATAAAGATAAAGAAGACAAAGATAAGGATGATAAAGATAAGGATAAAGATAAGATAAGAAGATAAAGATAAAGATGAGGAAGATAAAGATAAGGATAAAGATAAGGATAAGGATAAAGATTAAGATAAAGATAAGGAAGATAAAGATAAGAGGATAAAGATAAGGATAAGGAAGATAATGATAAGAATAAAGATAAAGAAGATAAAGATAAGGAAGATAAAGATAAGGATAAAGAGGATAAAGATGATAAAGATGATAAAGATAAGGAGATAAAGATAAGGATAAAGATAAGGAAGATAAAGATAAGGATAAAGAATAAAGATAAAGAAGACAAAGATAAGGATAAAGAAGATAAAGATAAGGAAGATAAAGATAAGGATAAAGATAAGGAAGATAAAGATAAAGAATATAAAGATAAAGATAAGGATAAAGATAAGGAAGATAAAGATACAGAATAATACTGGATAGATGCATTAATGAATATATAGAACGAATACGCCAACTTATTATCACTTCCAGCTAGACGTTCGTGGTGTGAACATGTCCTTTCCGTGCAATATATGTGCCAAAGTATTTTCAACACGCGGCAACCTCAAGCGTCATACTTTGAATACCCATGGAGATGTTCAAAGCAAACCAGTTGAAATCTCAGCAGGATCTACAGTTTTGCAGCATCCTTTCACATGTATCGTAGCTGGGTGTACCCAAAGCGGCAAGACTGTGTGGGTAAAATCTCTCTTGGAGAATGCACAGAAAACTATAAGTCCTGCTCCTCAACGTATCATTTGGTGTTATGGTCAATGGCAACCCTCCTATTTTGATATGATGAGAACGATGCCTGGAATCGAGTTTAATCAAGGCATCCCCGAAGACATCGACAACGCAGATTACTTGGACGTATCGCAACGGAATTTGATCGTATTGGACGACCTTATGGCTCTATCTGGCAAAGATAAACGTATTTCTGATCTTTTTACGAAAGGAAGTCATCATCGGAATTTATCTATCATCTATATTGTTCAAAATATATTTCATCAAGGCAAATAAATGAGAAATATCAGCCTAAACGCCCATTATATCGTGTTGTTCAAGTCACCAAGAGATAAACAACAAATTTCTATGCTTGCAAGGCAAATAAATCCTGGAAAAGTACAAGAATTTATGAAAAGTTATGAAGATGCTACGAACCGACCTCACGGGTATTTGGTGTTGGATTTAAAGCCAACAACAGATGATCAGAAACGACTCAAGACCAACATACTTCCCGGCGAGATTGAAAAGTTTATACAAAAACAGTCGTATCGACAACCACCACTTGTAAATGCCATGTATGATGCCGAGCAGCGAATGAAAGAAATCATGGATGCACCCCAGCTTAGCGCAGTGGAAAAAAGCAAATTATACTCTGATCAACTAAATCGGTTTCTCACATTCAAAAATAAGATGGATGTCCCAGCTCAAGCTCCTGTTCAGACAACTCCACTAGTGCCTGCAGAAATACCACAACCCAATGAATTTGCCGGGATGGTACCACCAGTGCCTGCTACGCCTAAACCTAATTTCCTTACACCACCACCAACAGGAGAGGAACGGCCAAAACTCAAGCGCAATTTTTTTCACAATTGGGTCGACCCAGCAGATTGGACCGAACGTGACCTAGCGCGAATGACTCCGGAAGCAAGAGAGGCTTATGAACGTTTCATATTGAGCGATAGACCGAAATATATTCCAATGAAGCCGAAAAACTTGCAAAGTTATCCCCAGAAGATAGACAAGAATATGAGAACTCTTTAAAAATAACAAAAACACCTAGACGTTACGCTCTCAGAAGTAGACCGTACTAAATTTTGTAAAACGTTTTGAAGAAATAAATGCATTTAAAAACTGAAATATTGTGTAATTTTTTGCCGGCAAAGCCCGCTCTTTCCGCCCGCGCGAAATGATCCGTGTACAAATATGTTGTACTTCAATATATGCATGTACCCGCAGAGCCACGCGCCTGATTTTAAGGTATACACCTGCGTTAAAAAAATAATCCCTATCTATCCATCGGGATACACTTAGTTATGCAAATTCATATTGCCTTAATCCCCTTAATTACCTACACGCCTCCTAATGACTTAGCAACGCATAACAACGCAACATTTGCAAAGTATAAAACATGTTTATTGATACAAATAACAGACGATAGTGTCAAAAAATATTACAACTAAAACTATTTGTTAAACTGTTCTATAAGTTTTTTCTCCATGAGTTCTTGATAAGCTTTCTTATGATCTGCCTCAAAACTTCTAAATCGTTCACCCGTCGCCTTCACATAATACATGTAACTCGGTGGGTAAGAGAAAAACGCTTCAGCTACGGACTCGAGTGGGTCTTCTAATCTCCAATGAAACAAATAGTTCAGTATACATTGTAGTTCGTGGTTCTCAGTGTTCTGATGTAGTTCCATCAATGAATCGACAAACGTAGAATCTGGATCTTTTTCCAGTTGCTGTAAATGTTCGAGTACATCTCTATCAACCGCCAGTTTTAGTACCCTCATTGCCTCAGCGAATTCATTCCAAACCATACGCTTACCATTCACTCGTTCGATCGCTTGTAAACCATACATTTGCCATCGTTCGTTTTCGTTCATCATGAGGCAGTCATGTTGTCTTTGACTAGGATGACTGACTTGACAACCATTACAGGATTCCACACAAAGTCTTTCAACTTCTTGTGCGACTGCATTCGCAAAAATTCCTTCCAATAAATTGTAAGATGTGGTTTTACCGTGTAGACACGCCATGACTGATGTGGAACAAATACAGAACTATGCCTGCTACAAGACACTTGTCGATTTTATACAGATACTTGTATAAAAGTTCATAGTAAGCCAACATTAATCCCTCATTGTATCATAAACGTGGGCGACGCTAAAAAATGCGTAGTCAGCAAGTTTCGCCCGATCGTGTTTAAGCTCGCCCGCGTGACGTCATTGCATATAATTATGACGTATGTTAATGAGTGACGTCATTACTCCTCCTCAATTGGACGAGTATTAATTATAAATGAGGTGGTGGACACCCACCACCTCAAAACTCCACCACCTCACACTCCACCACCTCACACCACCTCATCCACCACCTCAAAAATCCGGATCGATCGGCCCCTACTATACTACTTTTCTAATGCCCGTTTTCCTAGGAAAAATTGTTCCCGGGAAGTGACCTTTCCTTTGGGGACATCACTTTTGCTCATGTGATAGGTGATGTCGACAAAGGTTTTAGTCGCTTTGCGCGGACACATTTTCCTAGTGAGAATAGGCAGAAGCCAGAAGGTTTATTGCCCCGATAGCTTGTAGGTACACTAATCAACTTGTTGATCTCAGACAATGTTTATTGTTGCACTAAGTGTTTTTAAACTTTTACCTTACAGATTTTGAATATCGTGATCATTTGTTGCCGGCAATACATTTGAAGAGAGGCAAGAAATTATTCGGCTTTGGATGGCTTGTTTTCAAAGATAATGAAAACGTTTATGTAATGACCAGTAATAGTGTTGTCCGTCTTATTAGATCCGATCAAGTTGACAATGCTCTGGAAATACGGGTTACCCGTGGTAGAGACAAACCAGCTTATTACGATGCAACTGTAACAAATGATGACTTTGTTGTAGTTCGTTCTAACGAAGGCAATGCTTTAGATTATGTTGTGCTGAAATTGAAGACCTCACGTATTGTTCAGGAGTTGCCTTCTCAAGTTTCGAAGGCGTCTTTTGAACCGGGCCAAATAGTGCTTGTACCACATGCTAATCCTGCGTATGATATGC
Source organism: Paramuricea clavata (assembly GCA_902702795.2). Taxonomy (NCBI): domain Eukaryota; kingdom Metazoa; phylum Cnidaria; class Anthozoa; order Malacalcyonacea; family Plexauridae; genus Paramuricea; species Paramuricea clavata. The sequence continues at coordinate 40,899 of CACRXK020001953.1, read as the reverse complement.
ACATTTCCGTGCAACCATATCCTGAAGATCTTGTAGATTGGCTGAAGAGCAGCGGGAGCAGCAATTCCAGCAATATTCCCACACCAAGTTGCGAGCCCAGCATCAATTTTGACGACGCAAAAGATCTCAAACAAATTATAATTGCTATCTCCCACGTATATACTACGCGCGGACTACCTATATTCAAAGATCTTGATGGTGAAGTTACCGGCATGTGCAGTAGTAAGACTGTGTTTATCAATCGTGGCAAGGAGAAAAAAATTTTTGGTTCTTTTGCCGTTAGTATGCCAACAATTATCGATGACATTCGCCGTAAGAAACCCAGTGAAGCCAAGAAATGGTTCCCAAACTATTTTGATTAAAGCAGTGGGACGTTCATAGGTGTACTTTTTCAAGTCATCGTGCTAAGGTGGAAAAAACGTTATTTCCTGAGCTCTTTAACTGCATAAATGTGCTAGTAGCGGCGGATCGGTCAGAGTAAAATTTTTGAAAATTCTATTTCAAAATTGGGAAAATAAGAGAAACCAACTATTAAATGTGTCAAGACGAAGATATATTATTACCCCCCCCCCCCCCCACACACACACCACCTAGCCGCTTCCCACCCAAGAATAAAACTGTTCCGCCGACACTGAAATGCGCATCACCGTATTTACTCGTTTAAGCGCCGCGAGCGAGAGCATAATTATCAACAGAGCGCCGCCCTCGAATAAACGACGCAATTATTTATAAAAATAGGTACGTTTGGCGTACATCTATGTGCGAAAATGTCGCCAAATTTATTTTACTGTCTGTTCGCAGGCGTACATTCATAATTAGACGACCTGAGTGTTTAACGCACACACAACTCGATACCATAGTATCTAGCGCTACGCGTAGATAGAAGAAAACGCAGCGGTTAATCGAAGCATCGTCTGAAAAATTGTTCGCGATGCCCAACCGCGGAAGGAAAACACCTTTAGTACGAATTTGAAATCTTTAAGAGGCCTCGGAACGGTTTTCTTCTCCATTTTAGTGTTTTTATATTATAGTTTGCTATTATTTCTTGTTATCGGTTGCAAATCAATATTTTATTTAGTCGGGCAGATAGGAGGAAAAAACTTATCGTGGGACAATTCCATTTTGCCTTCATATTGTGCCCTGAAGGCTAGTTTGTATGTTTCTGTATGCTGGCCGCGTTGAAATTTCTTGTGGGCTCCTGCCGACACGTGTTTCTTCGAATGTTGTATAAAACTCTATTGCAGTTAAAAAATGTGAAATTTCAAATACATTTCTAACACAAATGACTTACATCATTTGAAAGCTTGCAAAAAACTACATATAAGACATTTCAATGGTTACCCGGGTTTTTCAAGTTCTTCTTGAGTTATGAGCTGTTGAATGCGTGTTTTCAGACTAGTACCCAGGAATTTTGCGAGATTTTGGCTTTTTTTCACATTTGAAACGGCAATAACTCGAAAACCGCGTGGAAATCCCAGCTAACCATTTAAATTTCTTAAATGTAGTTTTTTTTTACCTTTCTATTGATGCGGGTCGTTTGTATTAGAAATATATCGGAAATTTCACATTTTTTAACTGTAATAGAGTTTAATACAAAATGCGAAGAAAAATGTGCCGGCAGGAGCCCACAAGAAATTTTAACGCGGCCAACATACAGAAACGTACTTATTAGCCTTGAGGGCACAATATGAAGGCAAAATGGAATTGTTCCACGATATGGTAAGTTTTCCATAATTTTGGTCCTCTATCTGCCTGAGGTAATTACGTAATGTCGCTCACAAACGTTGCGCTTCTCATGTGCCGAACGCATTAGCAACAATAGATAATGAGGCATTTCATGAGAAGCGTGACGTGTTTGAAATAGGCCTAAGATAGTCTTTTTCTTGGCCGGCAGTAATTGACTAATGGTTGTTGCGGGCACTCTGGCATTGCTAATGTAGCTTTCTGTAACGTAACATATCACTTTATTAATCTTGCATTGTAATTTGGATCGTCCAGGCAAGCTTGTAAATAAGACAATATATACTAGTGATTACTCATCACCATCATTACCATCATTGTCGTGGACATTTATGTATTCACAGTAGCATGAAATTGGCAGAGAGTGACGTATACTACATCTGAAACATAACGATATATATGTAAAATAGTAAAGGAAACTTAACATTTAATACAGTTATTAAGTTTTTAAATAGTTATAATATTTACTTAACATACCTATCAAGGCGTTTCATTAGTTCAATAAATTTATATATATTTTTTTATTTTCTTGGTTTGACATTCTTGTTCGGCATCTTGGGTAGGGGTTCTCTTGAAATGTTGAAGTATTGTCTGTAGGGTATCAGGTAGTGATAAAGGTTATATGGGTTGGACATGGGAATAGGCTTATTCGGGGGTAGTGCTGGGGCATGTGATTTTGTCGGGGAGGGGTGGGGGTGTTGAGGTCTCAGGAAGTTTTGGGAAAATCCGCTTTTGAGGGTTTGGTCATAGTACGATCTGTGATGGTTCCAGAAGAAATTCTAAATTCATGGTGATTCATTGAAGTAGCCACGTTTCAAATTTTTGGCAAATAACTTTACGAGTTTTTCATTTAAATGTTTTGTGTGTTTTCACGCGCTTTAGTTTTTTCACCATTTTTGAGTGGCGAAAAATGGCCCGATATGGAAAACATGTGATTCCCACATGGTAAGCCTGAGGAGGGGTGTAAAAAGCAAACTGGTTTTAAGGTGAATATGATGTTTCATTTCAAGCTCGCCTGGTGTGGATATGCACTCAGAGTAACATCACAAACATCATATTCACCTGAGTACACAACACCAACACAGAAAAAATTTGTTCAATGTTTTAAAGATTTTGATAGAACTATTCTGGATGCCTGGAACCCGCTGAAAAAGCATTTTCATGTGATAAAATACACAATTTCATTGGCCGTCGGTTTTTACTTGCATTGGGATTGTGTATTCGTCATATGCATGGTTAGGGATAAATATAACTTATTAGTAGAATCATACTAGTATACTAGTGCAAAATGCTGTAATTTGATGATTGCTCACTCTACTCGCATGATCTGTTCCTCGATAGATAGCGAGTAGCAAAACAATAATTTTTTCTGGCGCAGTAATGTTTGATCTCTGAGTTTGCTAAAAAATTAGATTACTCCCACTCGATTTCTATGAGGTGATAGCTCGTAATTTCATTTTTAACTGCATTTAAAAAGTAGCTAAAATTAACTATATGCTCTATGGTACCATTAACTTCTCAAGACGTAGTTAAAAATGGCGCTTGCATAGGAGCAGAAATCATAATCGCCACTTTTTCTTTGAATCTTTCCTGAAAGTTATACACACTTCAAAAGCTATCGCTTTGGTTTTCTTGGCAAAAACAGAAAGTATTATGGTATAGAAGCATTATTTTTTTTTCGAAAACCAAGTGGGACCCATTAAACGAAGAAACATGGTATATAATTCCCAAGCAGCTACACTTTGGTAACGTAGACTCATCTCACGGAAAAATGCCATTTTTCTGGCGGTTTTGCCTTGTTTTCTTGTTTATTTTTCATTATTTTGATATTATTTTGAATCAATTTCCCACCTATTCGCCGGAGTCCACAACCATCTTAAAAATACTTGTCAGCGGTCGTTAATCACACATTACTTTATATAATTTTGTGTTTAAAAACTCCCATGCGCAGTTTAATTAGTGGTTAACGATCTGACTAACTATGTTTTGTGCAACTCAGTTAATTAAGTCATGTAGTAACAAACCGCAGTTATAAAAACTGAACTACGGTGGTTAACACTAACTGCAGTTAACTTTAGCTACGTTTTCGTACAACCGGGCACAAAAATTTCAGGATAAACCTGCCTGAAAAATATTAACAAGTACTTTGACTTTTCAAGCAAAGATACGACAACGTCTTGTTTTGAGCGTTAACAAAGATAGTTACGAATCTACCGTGCTTGTTGCTGATTGGTTCCAACTATTGTCAATTATCATCCAAGCAAGTCATATGTTTGGATAGCAACAATGGTTAGTATGAAAAGAGCTACTCAGATTTTCATGAGTCAGAAGGCAACATTCGAAACTTACAAGCAAAAACCAATATAATCAGAAGAGAAAAGGTATTTATTGAACTCTACCGAACTCTAAAAACAATTGTTTTTGCTAATATACTATTTTACCAAATATTGTAAATGTTCTTGCTGCACATGTAAAAATCTTACAGAAAATAGAGACTTTTTTATGGGAAGTGCTGACATATGGTATTTTTGCACGCGTTATAATTAATTTGTTTTCAAATAGCGAACAAGCGAATGCACTGAGCGAGTTAGCTTTGTAAAATAAATTAACAAATTGCTAAAATACAAAACTATTAACTGGTAACAACTTGCAACAAACTTTATTTCATTGTTGTTTTAAAAATTGAAATTACTTACAAGTACGTCAAAAAATAAGACATCATACATGCATAAAAATTTTGATGAAAATTCTTTGGAATAAACTTTCCCATTTTGCAACTTGCTGTAATTTCTTCCTTGCAGAAATTGGAAAACTGGAGATACCCAATCTGAATAAAATGACTATATGCATAATTACTGACGATTAACGCCTGGTTCACAATAGCAATTTTATTGGTGATTTTTTGTTTCTGACAGATCCAAATGAGTGAACATGCACGCAAAAGTATAGAGTTGCTTTTCAGAAGTAAACAATTCTACGTTTTTTGCAAGTCATTCTTTCGATCAAATTTACCAGGAGGAAAAAATCGCTAGTGTCAACTAAGCTTAATAAACGTCTTATCATAATCTCTAAATGTCAAACTTGCACATATTTTCTTGTGGAAGGTAAAACTTCAGCAACTGTTCTGTACCTGGCTTTATTCATGGCAGGAAGATATTCCCATGTAGAACCTCCCATTGTAAAACACTCCACTGAATTGAGATATTCATCTTCTTCATTGATACTTCCCATGACTACAATTGTATTTCCAGTGATAACTGAATAGCATTCATATCTCTTCTCCAACATGGATGGTATAATACTGTGATTTTCTTGCCCGTCTTGCAGTCATGCATGAAAACATCATTAAGAACTTGACCATTCTTATCACGGCCACCAAGCACAAGTACCTGATGTCGCCAGCGAACCGTTGCCATGTCTTTTTCATGCATGTGTTAAAGAAGCATGTGCTGCTTCTCTGTGCATATCGCATGAAAAAACAACTTGAAATCCTTTCCATTTAAGGTGAAAACAGTGCAGTTGTGACGTAATTATCGAAAAGGTGTATTAAATAATAGACTTTGGAGTGGCCATCAGCGTGATAGTCAAGAGGGGAGCGTGTTCACCAATTTGTCCTGGGGCCCGTGGTTGGCTCGCTTTTTGACTTTTTGCTTACTACGGAAGTATTAACTAATCAACAATCACTAAATTTTGAAATTTAAAAATGTTTGTGATACGTTCCAGTGCGGTACTGGCTTTACACTCAGATATTGAGTGATACAGGGCATGACAAAACACGTGTTCGTTCTTTGTACACATTCTTGGTTCCTTGTCCAGATAACTTACAAAGCGTCACATCCAACCTTATCATTCTGGAGAAAAGTTTTCCTCTTGCCAAGAATTAATGTGGCAAATCCTTTGCTACGAAAGATAAATTGAAGCAACATCAGAAAGCCCACCAGGAGAAATCTTTCGTATGCCCTAATGCCACAAGAAATTTGGGCGAAAAGTGTGTATTTTATTGTGGTATGTTTTTTTAACTATAACGTTGTTAAGCACAATATAGTTTCTAACTACAGTGTTTTATTTTTCAAGGGCAATCTTACAAGAAACATGAAGATACACGAGCGACGGGGAGCTGAACGCGAATACACATGCTAGGAATTCTCGCTACGGACTCATGTGAAAAGAGCTGCCGCTCTGCCGAAAGTCGTCGGTTTGCTCCGGGCGCTCCGGTTTCCTCCAACAGGGAAAGTTGGCAGGGTGAGTTAGGGTAAACACAGTTAAGCAAGTAGTCACAATTGTCGTAAAGATATACAGTCTAGGCTATCGTATTAAGTGACATAAGTATACGTAATATACTTGATGTAATCGGTCACTGAAAAGCCGTAATAGGGAGTGAGCCATAGATATCGTATATACACTAGATAGTGCATCTAATTATTCTGCAATTCAAAAATTGAAGCCGTGATTGCAGTCTCAGGTCGTTGCCATAAAATTAGAAGATTCGTACGTTTTCTATTTCTTAAACAGGGAACTTAAACATTAAGTAACCCTATTCCAAATTCGTTTTTAAAATATTCAAATGATGAAAGTTATTGTTGCTTTTAAGCGTTTATTAGCAAGTGGGTACGAACAACATGGCCGCCACCTATTCAAATGTGGGTAAGCACTGGAATATTCTTGGCTTCAATTTTACTAAAAGAGATGCGCTATCTAGTGTATGTAAGATATCCATGGAGTGAGCTGAATAATAATGTAACATTATCCCGCTGCAAGCACATCAGCGTGACGTGCCCCAGGCTGGCCATGGTAAACGAATCGAAGTATTACAACGCGAACGAGGAGGACAAGAACTACTGCGAATGTTAACGAAGGTGCTTCGACATCTACAGCTGTGAATAAAGTTACAGGAGTAAAAGTTTATTTCTAAGGTTATGCTTTGATATTTTATCACATATATATTCGCGTTTTATAAGTTTTAAAGTAGTTCTAACGTCGCTATTTGGAGTTTTAGTCATATTCTCGTTTTATATACATTTATAAACGCTTATGTGTATCCCTTGTATTCAAAAATTTTGCGAATCGGATGTTATTTAAAAAAATTGCGAGTCGGGTGTTTGATAATGTATGTATTCTTTCTCAAGGGATTTCTACTCTACCTGATCTATTTCCCCAAGACCACCTATTACCCCCATCCAACCGCGCTAGTCGTACAAGGCAAAGTCGGGGCAACCGAGTATAAGACTGGTATAATTACCGGTTAAGTTCCCTAGATATGGATCGGCCGGCTAGTGAATATTTCCAGCGTGGACCAAGAGTCAGACAATTCATTTACGGCAACGGTACAAAGCTAGCGATTGACCTCCTCATTTTCCAAATCACTCATGAATTGATCTTTCCTACGAAATATAAAATCGTATTAACAACAATCTATGTATATCAAACCATTTAAAATATCAAAGTCGGCTTAGCCTTACCAAATATTCTGTTACGAAACATTACTTATACATAAAATTTTAGGGTAAAAATAAAAAATAACAGAAGATGTTTGCTTGAGAGCAGGTGAAATGCAAATATTACATTAAGCATAATGACAAGAGATAATGGATATTTTGCCACAAATCAAAGTAACGTAAATATTTCGATTCTTCGGAAAACATTCATTATTTCTTCCATTAAGCTACGACAGTTGTTAAACTAGCTGCAGTTGTGTATATGAAGATGTCATGTTTTGATTGACCTGTTTCCTATAGTTTGTCTTGTGGGCAGATCTGTTTAATAAGGGCAGCTGCCTTGGGTCTCTTGAACATCGACCTTTTCACGTGGATAGACTCAGGTGTAAATATGAGTCATCCTAAGCTAGATAACACCCGGTCATGCAATTAAAATATTACGTCATCAGAATCTTAGTTCAATAAAATTACGAGTAAATTTAGTCATGTAGGTAAAGTTAGGTTCACATAGGTATAGTTCGAAGTTTTTACTATAAGACCTGCATAAGTATTTTAAGTTGTGAACCTGTTTTGGTATCGATCGATTGAACAGTATACCGACTCGACCTTTACGACAACGCCTTAAACAAACAGAATGTGAGGGCTGGAACGAGCTAGCAAAGCCAACCCACTCTTCCATAGCTCAACGTTGATTGGCTGGATACAGATCATACCACTGTTAGATCACGTGTACAAAGATTCCCTCAACCGTTAGTATAAAACGACGTGCACAATCGAAAGTCGTCAGTGGACGTAGACGAAGTAAAACTTAAATGATGAAAAGCTACGAAAACTCAAAACGAAACAGCACGGACAAAGAAGACAGACTAAAGACAAACGAAGATTTAAAGGAATGAGTGAACGTTAGTAAACTACTACAAGAAGAACCTGCCTGAACACGAAGGAACGAACCGTATATTGAACATTTAAGAACTGTTAGTTATCTAAAATTGATGTAACGATTCACTACCTAAATAAAGCCTCGTAACAGTGGTATGAGGATGCGGGCTTAATAAAAAAGATCCCGGTAAAGCTTACGAGTCCTCGCGCAGAAGTATTTCCTGTGTGTAAATAATAAACTGTAACGATTCCCTACCTCGCGTAGAAAATAAATATATTCTTAACAACTGATGGAGGAACGGCCTGATGAACTGTCGATGTTTTTTTGCGTTAGTGTTCTTCATCATACTTGTGGCTGCAGTTTCTGGGACAATTGTTCAGGAAGATGATCACTTTGCAATTCAAGTTAACCTTCCAGCCGAGTGTTACAATCCAAGTGGTACGATATCTCTCGTCACGGAGGATAACGTTTGGAAACTCCCGTGGTTGAAAGTACGAACATGACGCAAAATTGCTAATTTTGAATTCCTGATAACGACGGACATGAATACTGACTTGAAATTGGACACCCTAAGTTTTCTATATTATTTTTACTATTTACATTATGTTATGATTTATTACTTTTAACAGTTTCTCTGATAAGATTGTATGCATGCGATTTGTGTATTTTTTCCTTATTATTAGCCAGGCTCGTGAGAATATATATATATGCCAACCCAAAATATCTTAGGTACACTCAACACGTATATCTGCATGTTGCCGTAGTTTAGAGCATGCAATGAAATTAGTTGGGTCAGATTTAAAAAAGTATTAATTAATCATTTTAATGTGTTTCAACTTGTTCGTATATATATCATATATTTTTCTCTCTCCCCGGGACAGTCAAAGGGTCTCCCATTCTTTTTAACGGATTAGGATTTCTTTTCAAGCCAAAAACTTAAATATTAGGCACATTCTTGTTTTCTCTTTGTAGATTCGGTATACTTTTCTGTCGGATAAAAACCTACATTTTGGAGTTTGATACGCTACGCATGACGTTTGTTCAATTAAATAAGTTTGAGTATTATAAGAAGTATAAAAATGTCGTTGTATGTATTTGAAAAATTTTGAAGTTTAAGACGTTTATTAAGAAGTATATTGAATTAAGGAATATTTAAAGTAAATATTCGGTTTTAGGTTATTATTATAGAGAGATATTATGTCGGAAGAGCTTTATAATAATCTCCTGTTATGTACAGTTTATCAGCCAAGAATTTGAATAAAATTTTAGCTGTTGCAAGAGTAAGTTATTTTATGAAAATTAAATCAGTTTGGCAGACGTTTTGATTGAATCGACAAAATCATTTATTTTAATTAGTCCCCGGTACATATACTTTCAGGAAAACAAACAATTTTGTGCTTTGTTTTCACATTCATTTTGGTTTGACTTACTTTATTCTCACGTGTAATAGCTAAATATTATTAAGTAGATTACCCCTGACTGGTGCATTTAGGCATAAGTATTATCTTTCTTGTATAATCTCTTATGTAGTGTTAACATATATAATTAGTCATTTAGTACGCACTATATGTACAGTCTCAGTTACTAGGCAATAGGTAATTTTCCCGTGTTAAGCCGCGCCGAGCTTAAAAATATAATCATTATGTAGATGTAATAATTTAGTTGAAACACCTCGAAGCTGAGGGCAGCTTATTCCAGGTGGGAAGGAATGTTATGAAACAATATTACTTATACATAAAATTTTAGGGTAAAAATAAAAAATAACAGAAGATGTTTGCTTGAGAGCAGCTGAAATGTTTGTTCAAGCAAATATTACTTTAAGCATAATGAGAAGAGATAATGGATATTTTGCCACAAATCAAAGTAATGTAAATATTTCGATTGTTCGGAAAACATTCATTATTTTTTCCATTAAGCTATGACAGTTTGTTAAACTAGCTGCAGTTGTGTATGTGGGGATGTCATGTTTTGATTGACCTGATTCCTATAGTTTGTCTTGTGGGCAGATCTGTTTAAACACAGCAGCTGCATGAGGTCTCATGAACATTGACCTTTCACGTGTACAGTCAACCGTAGAAACGAGCGTATAAAAGGAGGAGCTCAGCTCAAATCAAGTAGAGACTATGGAGTAGACTATATAGGATATACTATAGTGTGGACTCGAGTGAAAGTAGACTATAGAGTGTACGTATGCTGAATAAAGCTTAATTGATGAAAAGCTCTCGTAACAATTCTCTCGATGCTCTTCAGCCATGTTTTCCCAAAAAAATGTGCTCTCCAAGAAAAATAATTTTAACGAAAGCAAGGGAAAATGCTCCAAACACAGTCGATAAAAGATTGGAAAATTTTGAAGCGACGCTACTCACGTTAGCTGAGTTAAGCTTAATGAATATGCCACAGGCCCACAGAAAAACGTTGGAAAATTACTGAATCCCAAGTGATATTGACAGAAAGGTCGGCAAACAGTCGCAAAACTCCCGGACTGCCAAGTTAAATTTTTCCACTCTATGCATTCTGTTTCAAAAATGAAAACCATTGTATATAGGTCATATTCAAATTAGTATACAAGCGTTGGTCATTTAGTGCTATATAATTTCTGGTAATGTGAGGATTATAAATACAATGTCGTCAGTTGACAATTAGTCTATAAACCTGAAAAAAGCTAATACTCAAAACAACTTGTTTCGATATTCCTGTAAACGCTCAACTGCATTTACGGAATATATACAAAAATGCCGCGAACGGGCTTGCCAAACACAGAAACCGACAAACTAACCCACCTCGCTTGGAAAAATTGTTGACAGCTCTACATTGAAATTCTACAAAATGGGCAACCAGGCATATTCTATTGACACTTTTTATATTGGCCATAAAAAGGCACATTTTATACAAATTCTTTCACCATCACAGAATCGTCAAGATGAAGTTTACATCCGAATTAAAATTCTACTTATGCTCTTAACCAACGAGAGACACCACAGGTGTGATAAACTCAACAAGTTCATGTACGAGCATAACCAACGATTTCAACTGATGCGGAATAATTACCACTTATTACTGCAGGACCAACCAATTTAGCCCCAAAAGATCCAGTTATACCAGGTGTAATGGGAACATTCATGTTTTCAAAATTGAAAGACCAAGCATGTTGATTATAGACATGGTAACGTAGCTTTCTTTCCATTAACGTAGCTTTCTAAATCATGGTCAAAACTTCCTGAAACCATAATCTCTAGTCTTGAAGACGTAGCGTCATCACTGAGGCAAGAAAATCCTCCTACTCCCTCAATTGGACAGGTTAAGACTGCCTTGAAACAACTAAACTCTAAAAAAGCCACCGGGTCCGATGGGATTCCAGCATGGGTGCTTAAACGATACTGTGAAGAACTAGCGCCCATCGTTCATGGCATTATTTGCGCCAGTATAAAAGAATGTGAATATCCAACTGCGTATAAACACGCCTTAGTTATCCCAGTTCCCAAGGTCAATCCACCAAGAGATATCGAGAATGACTTTCGCCAGATATCCATTCTTCCCCAAATGGCTAAAGTGCTGGAAAAGCTGCAGCTCAAACTGAACCTTCCCAGTTCAGGTATAAATGATAATCAGCATGCCTTTACAAGCAAACGATCAACCGTGTCCGCACTCACCAACATCTCGCAGAACTGGTTTAATGTGACCGACAAGACTCATAGCGCCAAAAATGGAGTTCATGCATTATTCATAGACTTTCGCAAAGCGTTTGACCTTGTTGACCACGGAATTCTACTTCGTAAGCTCGCAGAAATGAATGTAACCAAAGCCTTTTGGCTATGGACACGTAGTTTTCTGGAAGATAGAAGACAACAGGTCAAACTAGCAGGAACACTATCATCGGTCAAACCTTGTCTTGCAGGAGTCCTACAAGGTTCTGTGATGTCCCCCGCTCTTTTTAATATTCACATTAACGATATTGAGAACTCAATCCCAGATGGATTATCCATAAACATATGCAAATACGCGGATGATTGTACACAGGACGAAGTGGTGTCACAAGGTTTATCCAGCCATATGCAGGAGGCCCTTGAAGCAGTAGAAGATTGGTCTAATAGGAACAAAATGACGATAAATTCGAAGAAAACAAAAGATATGTGGATATGTTTTAACACAGCAATACCGGCACCAGAGCCATTGGTCATTGGAAACGAGGTAGTGGAAAGAGTAAATTCTCATAAACTGCTGGGTTTCTGGCATCAAAACAATTTCAAATGGAACTGTCATGTCAAGAACATAGTAACGAAAGCAAATAAACGAATGTTTAGTCTGAGAGAATGCCGTAGGGCGAATCTTCTTCCTGAGGTCGGTATTACATGTTTTGAATCCAAGATTAGACCTGTTTTAGAATATGCAGCTCCGATATGGGGTGGTTTACCACAATATCTCATTGATGAAATAGAGAGCATCCAAAATAGATGCATCAAAATCCTTGGCACATCTCGGTGCAACTTTGAAACGCTAGAACAAAGAAGGGCACACCTAACTGTTAAGGAATACCAAAGAATTCTAAGTGATCCGACCAACCCATGTAACAAACTTATCCCCCAACCTTTTACCCATGAACACGATCTAAGAACAACAAATAATCTACCATATGTTGTATCGTATACTAAAAGACACTGGCAATCCTTTATACCTAGAGCTATATCCCTTTTAAAACAGTCCTAAATTAATTTTATAGAATATATAACTAATATAAACATTTTTAGCAACATTGATGTAAATAATAGTAAAATTTCTTCTTATTAATTTTAACCTTAGCACTTCTTGTAAATCCATTGTACTTTTTTAACCAAAGATGAATATTAAATGTTATTATTATTAAATGTTATTATTATTACACCTGGTATCAGGTCATTTCATACCCCGTCATTTTGTACTCAATTGCCGCTTGCTTCGTAGCAACTCTGGTCGTTTCGTATCCAACACTGGTTGACTCATTGTACTAACAACACAAGTCAGATATAACTTTCGGTGACTAAAGTGGTTGTTTCTATGGGTTTTTACCAGAACGATAAATTCAAACCAATAAATAGTAACACGCAAATAAAAACTATTTAAATATATAAATACGCTGATATATAAAAATTCGTGAAAGAGCAAATATCTGTATGTTTCCAGTGAGCGATATACAAAGCAATTTGCTATACCATACAGTTCTTGTATTAAAATTCGCGCAGCACTAGAATTCGCGCAGCGCTGGGTGCGTGAATTTTAGTACTGCGCGAAATCGAAATATAATCCGCGCGAAAAGCTTTGTAGTGTAATATGAGACACTCACTGTTAGTAATGCAAATTCCGTTGATTTATTAACTGATTTGCATTACTACTTGACTTCTGTTATGTTATTATATTAGGCAAAGGAGAACCATACAATAAATTTTTTTAGTTCTTGTTGGTATTTTGAACTCACGCTTTATTGTTATCATGAATTTTGCTTACATTACATAATTTTGAAGCCACTTTCGAGGCCACCTAATCATGCACTCTTTGATTAAGTTTTGACAAACATTGAAGTATTTGTTGATAAAAAATATTCATCATAAATGCGTTAATTGTTAATATAGTTCTATTAAACAAACCAAAAAGAACGAGCATGGAAAATTACTTGCGCGAATTTAAAGCTGAGCGAAAATGAGTACGACGCGAATGTTAATACAAGTAAGGTACAGGTTTTTCCATGTAATAACAAATGCATTTTTCACAGTGATATCGATTTAACAAAGCGCCATAGTGTGACATTATTGTGTGCACAATGGCCTCAAAGCTTTCAATAGACTCAATAGTGTCCTAATATAATTGTTGTCTGCACAAGCTGGTTTTGATATAAATATTTTCTCAAACAAGTGATCCAATGCAAAACAAAGACACTGTAAAATATCACCATAAAAATCTGTACGAAGCAACATGTTCATCTTTGAGTATGAACCGTCTTATAGACTTAAGGATGAGTAAGAAACGACCAAGCCTGGGTACGAAACAACCAAGCTTATGAGTACGAAACGGTAAGAGTATGAAATGACAAGATACAAAACACCCATAAACCCCCACAACATAAACCTTCCATAACTCTAACCAGCCCTCATGAATGACCTAGGTCTTGCATTTTGTGGAAAACATTAGGGTAATTACTCAGATTTATATTTGGTTGGTTTAATGCAGAGCTGTGCAAGTTCTGGCAGTCAAAACTCCAGCTCCGGCAAGGAAATTTTAAGGCGGAAATTTCATATTTAAAAGTCTTAAAAGTAGAAGCAGGCAAAAGTATTTCAGTGTAATTTCAGAATTTATTTAATTTATTCCATTTTGAGCTTTCTCCTTTACTTATCAAATATACGTGTTTCGGTGCTTCTTTAAACAATGTTTTGTAGAAAGTAAAACCGCATGGCAGCGTGGTATTTTAGCCCAAAATACATCAAGGTCAGTGGATTTTTGTATCAAAAGTGATAGCAATGCACTTGCAAAATTTTCAAAGCCAGGAATCAAATCGGAGCAAGTAATTAAACTTTATAGTAACTTCAAATCAAAATTTTATAATAACTTCATAATTTTGTCTGCCAGAGTTTTTGCAGGAGTTTTCCAACTCTGTTTCCGGTAAAATATGCCGGAGCTCCGGCTCGTGTACTCCGGCTCCAGCACACAGCTCTAGTTTAATGTTTCAGCTACCCTGTGTGCAAATTTTATATAATTATATACTAATACGTAAATGGAATCAAGTTGTAATATCTGTTATCTGGCTATATTTCATACAGTGCATAATTGCTTGCAAATTCAATTTGACAGCACTGTAACTCTACTTTGCTTTTATTAGGTATCACTGATGCTATCAATAGTGATAATGATATATTTAGTGGCTGTAACTATTATTAGATTGTTGTCATATTAAATTGATATTACTCCTGGGACATTTTGAATGGATCAAGACTTGTCTTAGGCTCTGTATGCAATACTGAGGATGATTGCAGGTTACCATCATGGGTGTAGGAGTTGGGGGCTGCAGTCCCCCCCAATAATTTTTAAGTCGACAGATTATACTTAAAAATCGGGCAATTCTACTTAAATATCGGGCAGATGTTACTTAAAAATGGGGCAAACGAAAGGAGAGCATGGCACATATTATAATAGTTGAAGAGCAGGATATAACTTATGTAAATATTGGGCCATCAGTGAATTTTGGGAAGTTTATCACGGGAAACATTGGTTGGTATTGGTCAGGCAATTCCCATGAACGTTAGGCAATATCTCCATGAAGGTCACGAAAATTTGTGTCCACAGACTGTAAAGTCTAATTTCTGTCCATGCATGTTCCAGAAATCCTACAATATCCACGTATGTTTGACAAAATTAATGCATCTAGTTCAACTCACATGTACTGTCGAGAGTATTGAGCTTCATCCAGGATACATTTTAAGTGGCCTAAGCCGAAGATCTTTGGCATGAGTTTGGCAAATTACAATAGTATCTATAGTTAAGGGGGCACGTCCATATTCATGTTGCCACGCATAACGTCGAATCGACGTTATCACCAGTACCCACCCACCCACTTCAGATAACGTCGATAGTTACCCTGTCGTATTTTGACCGCTTATTCTTATAAAATATGGTATATAATCAATCAATTTATCTCAGAAATGCATTAAAATGCTGAGGCTTCAATTCAAAGTTATTGACTATTGTACTTGCCTTTATAAAATATGATCGCGATTCGCGAACACAAATTGACGGGTATTTGACAGGAAAAAATGTCGCTTCAATACTTCGACCTTTGTTTTTAACTCTATTAGTTCAAAATAATATAATACTGGCAAAAGTTCCACGGCATACTTAAACTTCGGTCTGTTCGGATGTAAATAGTCAAATTGCCACGAGATAAGTCAGATAACGTCGGGGAGTTGACGAAAAAACCCACCCACCCACTGATAACGTCGATTCGACGTTATGCGTGGCAACATGAATATGGACGTGGCCCCTAATAATGCCGTATCTTCGGCGTAGACTTTACACGGAATGCTACATATTAAAACAGGAGTACAATTTAGGTACAAATTTAGTAAATGACTGCTCAGGTTTATGGCTATGTTGCCTATACATACAATCTCAAATGTTGTCCTTGCATCTGTTACGCACGACGGAAATATTTCCCGCGCAAATCTTATTTTACAATCTGAAGGAATGAGTGGCACACTGGCACATTCACTGATTCACACACTTACTGGCTTGTTTTCCTGTCGTTTCCAAGAATAAATTGAAGAGCGAGACGCCATCTACCATGATGTAAATATTCTAGGAAACCATATTAAAAAACAAATAGACAAAATCAATGCAGAATTGCAACACTAGCAACAAATAAATAAGGATTTGTATAAAAACATTCAACAATTTCAGCCGCCATGTTGAATAATGCAGCGCAGGGCCCTGGGTCGAAAACAACTAAACTGGGTAATTTTTAGGACAAAACAAGAAATTGTTCCACTAATAGACAACTTGCATGTTAGTTACTAATTTTTGATTTAGGCAAAAAAAGTAAATTCCCGTAAAGAACTTATCAAAATCAGTAAAATTGCAAAATTTGGTTACGAAATGTAATTCTTTATTTGGGCCCCCCTTTATCTGGGGCCCCAGGGCAAATTGTCCCCTCCACCCCTCTGGACGGCCTTGACAACAACTGCAGTTACACGACTATCTATGACAGCATAGTTTCATATTCACATGCTTGCAGGAAAGAAATATTTTCGTCCTGGCAAATGAAATGCGGCTTACCTTAGGCGTGACAGACCTCTAGAGGAGTTCCAGGGCCATGCACCCACAGAAAATTGTATAATATAGGCTTTCTAAAAGGACATTTCCTGCAATGTGCGGGGACATTCTATATAATTCTGAATTATACACTAATTACAAAAACTTAAGTATCATTCACTCCATCTTCCAAGGTCATATATAAAGAGATCTTTCAATATTCAATTGGTAGGAGACTTTGTTCATCTAATATTAATGGTAATATTAGTGCGGACGTTCAAATTATTCTCATTCAAAATGTTTTGATTAATACCCTGATTAAGTGTGAAGACGAATTTTTAATTCAGTTTTTCTGCTCATTTTCTTGTTAGAATTAACAACTTATCACAGCAAATTTTATCACTGCACATTATTTACTTTTATCACTGCACAAATTGGTTATTACTGCACAAATTGGTTATTAAGATTAGGGACCGGTCATTATTTATGGAAGGGGGGAGGGGAATTTTTTCTTTCTTAAATTTTTGAAATTGAAAGCCCCCCTCTTAAAAGAGCAGAAATTTAATGATGACCCCCCCTGCTATATTAGAATATTTTTCTTCTTCTATTTTCATTTTTTCTCGTCAAATGGGGATACCCAGGCGTTATAGTGTTAATTATTAAATAAGAATATGGAACTGACAAGATATTAACATCGACCAAAAATATATATTAGCAGAAAATTATAATTGAAAGAGGGGTATTTTCATATGGAACTCTAAAATCAGGTTTCCATTTGGTCTGGGCGATTGTAACCATGTTTAACGGCAGAGAATTAATATTAGTGTTTGGAGGCAGGTGCCGTTTGTGGTCCAAGGCTGTAACTAGATTTGATGGCACAAAGTATTGCCATAGCAGCTGCATAGCAATGAGAGTAACAATCAGTAATATTAGCAGCAAAAGGAGATAGCCATGACAATTCTGGACATTCTGCCAAGGCATACCTCCGGCACCAGTCACACTGACAAGTCAGTGGAAACGAAATACAATGTATAGTGGTCTATATACATCCTATTTTATGTGAGATTAAAAATTATATAAAATAAAATGACATGCTACCAGATAAAATCCTCTAGAAAAAACATGGGTGGGTGGGTAGGAAAAAAGTATCTAAGCGCTAAACTTGCTACAGCTAGGCAAAGCATACAATGGCAGAAGGAATACTCAGACCGAAGCACTGATCACAAGGCGCGAAACAACCCCCTTTGATCGATATGACGTCACAGACTCCCCTCAGCAGATGTGGCCTGCATAATACATTCGCCGTTAACCTTGCTTAAATGTATTTAACCACATCAAGATCAGGCTGATGTAATAATACATTGTCAATTTAACTCTGCAATCAGTAAAGACTGATTTGCATACAGCACACAGAAGACAAGATAAATCCAGACTATTTCACATCAGTGACCGTGACCATGATTTAGTCGCAATTACAACCAAATGGATACCATGCTTATTAAGCAAATTCCTTCAAATTTAATTGCACCCCCCCCTCATTTTCGTTAAAAAATTTAATAGCCCCCCCCTTCTGGTCATTTATTTATACATATGCCCCCCCCCCTTTATTTTTTCCCTCCCCCCCTTCCATAAATAATGACCGGTCCCTTAGGTATGTAACAGTAAATGTACATACTATAATAAATTGATTAACGACATAACGACATTAACTATTGTTAGGTTTTTTACGGGATATTGCCAGAACAAATGAACATTAATACATTTGGATGTTGAATTCCTTCCTCCAAGCAGTGCAAGACAAGGTTTCGTGAAGATTAACGCAATCCTCACAAGATGTTTTTGCCTTATATAGCTTCGTATCTTCAGCATACAGTCATGTTGATGTCAAAAACATGGGACCTAAGATGCTTCCCTGTGACTCTACAATCGGATACGCTGAGTATGGCCAGGTAGGTAGTCACGCTGACACCAGTTTAAGTGTTATCTGATATGCAGTAAGTTTTACATTTGGCTGACAACCTGGCACGGTCCTCAGTGCGACCATGGAGAAATCCGTGTTGTGCTTTATTGATCCGAACATGATCATAAAATTGATTGCAAAGAGTCATCTCTCCAAGATTTTCCTACTGATAATGAATAGCTGTGATTAATGGTTGGTATTTGATAGGATGTTTATCATGTTCTTTCTCATCTTTCTCATGGCATGACATCGGTGGATTTACATTCAGGAGGTACGATTCCAGAATGAAGAAAACGATTGAAAAATCGGTGCAAAGGCTTGGAGTGATGACGGGCTGCAGCCTCCCCCCCGACCATTCTTGGCCGGTTTGGGCAGATTATCAAAAATTGGTCAATTCTACTTAAAAACCGCGCAGGTTCAACGGAACTGGGCAGATTCTACTTAAAAATCGGGCAAATGCTGAAAGGGCAGCACGAACGTATTAAAGTAGTCGAACGCATTCAAAATAATATCAGTTATACGCATGCTTAAATGACCAGAATAAATACAGAATCATACATTCTAATTCACGAGATTATAAGCACCATTTGATTTGGTAATTGATGTAATGTTAATAACATAAAAGTCGTAAGTTAAATTTTCTCTTGTGGGCATGCAGCGGCACCTGCTGAACTGCATCCCAGTTTAAAATCCGACCTGAAATAACATCTGCAGGACCAGTGCAAATCTTGTGTTACTAGGAATTGTGAGTCTGAGTGTAGATCAGAAGCTTAGAAGTTTTTCTCATAAATAACTACGTTTCGGTGTACGTATAATCTTGTATTTGGAGTATCATAAATATCCATATTCAGTATTCGCTTCCACCCCCGAAAATACTTGATCTTTACGTACCTTCCTGAGTAATGACTAATGTTAATGTTGTACGAGCTGTCTGGGACAGCTGTGTTGCTTAGTCATGATGTATTAAAATCAATATGATATAAAATATGCATTAATAAACACTTTATTATTTTTATTACAGGACTATCAAAACAAATATTCAAGACAAATTACTAATAGCCAAACATATTTTATATGTAATATACCTTTCAGGCTAACCAACATTTAGAATATCGGTGACATTAGCAACGTTCTACAACATCAGATACCAATCTATAGTCTTCATTTATGAAGTGACCATTGAATGTTTATTAAAACGGTTATTTCTAAAAACACGTTCATTCTTAAAACACCATCTTTTATATTTCTCTGTATAATGGTAAGTTTTGGTTTAGTAAATCTTTATAAAGCAAAACCGGTACCGAGAAAAGAACAGCGACTGAATTATAAAAGACACGTTTCCTTGGTTTCTTTTCAGTTTCTCCGATAAAAATGTTCGGGTTTTCTTTCGATTCCTGCAATATATTATCTTCCAAAACCTCTTCCATTGATTTACAGGCTTGATCGAAATTTTGCAATTCGATTTCTTCAAGAATTTCTAAAATACGATGACGATAAATTAAAGCGTTTTCCAATCACTGGATCGTGACTGCATGTTATTCCCATTGGTGGCATGAAACAATCCAAACCTGGAATCAGGAACTTTGAAATAATAGTTATCTTCTACAAATTGGTTGAATTTGGTTTAGGAGAGTGCCTTCTTTTCATTCAAAGAATTTTCATATTTTCCTTCTACCAGGCAAAATGTGTCCGTCAAGGTTTGTGCGAGACATTTAAATATTAACTATAACTTTAACTATGACCTGAGCATGAATCTCCGAACTATGCGTAATTATTACTATCTATTTAAAAGATTCATGGTTTCTGATTGGCTAACTCAACTAACTGTGAAATCGTCATATCAACTCAACGACCTATGGAGTTATGAATATTCAACGGAATGACGTCATGACATCGATTATGAAAAAATCATATCCAATGTTATGACGTCATGCGGTGGGAAAACGAATACGAAATGTAGAAACACGACCAAAACAATATGGCGCCGCCTTCGGCCGTTTCTGCGAAAAGGAAACAGCTTTAAAATATACTCAAGGGGTATGAAAAAACCCCAGCCACGAGAGGTTTTGAAACAGCTTAAGATACTTATAAAAGAATAAAGAAAAGATTTGGGAAAAAGAACAGGTCATTATTTCGACGATTTGAACCCACTGATGCGGATGACTTTTTCATCTTTTAAAAATAACTAATAAAACATTTATTGAATTCGGTTTTCGCCAGATATGAAGAATTATCAAGCTCTCAGTTTGTGTTATTAACATCAATCTTCGGCTTCGGTTGATAACACAAACGTCTGGCTTGATAATTCTTCATACCATGCTTAACCTCATTCTGTAGTTGTTAATAGACACATTTGGCAAACGTTTGTTTACACCCAATTCACAACTTGAGGTCACCCACATGCCTAGTTACTATTGTTCTAGTAATCAAAAGCATAGAATAGAACAAAGGTAACTAACAGGGGCGGCGCTAAAGGGGGTGTAGGGGTGTTCCACCCCCCGCAGTCATCGAGTAGTCGGCAAAATATTAAATCCCAGTCGGCAAAACATGGTTTTGGCTAGGAAAAAATTATTTCAGTGACACGGATTTAAATTTAAGAATAATGGCAATAATAGCTAAAATGGGGAGAAATTTCCGAAAACATTAGGGAATGGAACGAACAACGGTGGTTAAACACAAAATAAGATGACAAATATGTTGTCCAGAAACTTAATGTTTGTAGTTGAACATTTTTAATGGAACTGAGTCAACTGACGGGACTAATCATGCAGTTTTATAACATGCTCGTACGATTACAAATTTACAATGCATTCTAAACTCGCAGAGGTAATGAAGTTTGGGTGTTTACAACAAAAGGGCGGTAGCGGTGGCTCCACATCCAACAACAGAGCAAGCAGTTTTTACTGTTTTACACGCTGCGGTAAATTAATCAGCACATAATCATGTATTCACATGTTGAACGATACCAAAAAATTTTAAATAAAAGTCAATTCAATTGTGTTTACGCACCCATGGGTTCAGTATAGAACTCAAGCGTTCAAATTATAATAACAAGGTGAATTTCTAAAGGTCACTTTTTTTGAGACACTCTGTACATAACATAGTAGTTACTTTGTTCTATAGAGCGTTTGCACATGACGTCACAGCCGCCATGTTGGTGTTCCAATTCAAAAGAATTTTAATTGGACTGTTTTGTCTGGAACAGCAACATGGCCGCCATGGCATTTGATGAGTTGGTCCCTGGGGAATGAGTGCAAACGCTCTATTCTATGCTTCGGCTGTAAACTAGAACAATAGTAACAAAGCATGTGAGTTATCTAAACTTGTGAAATGAGTAGAAACAATTTGTAAATAACGTTAAAATACTCATTAATAATTCATAAACCTTGTGGCAAATCATGTCGGCCATAATATGTCACGTGGAGTGACTTTATATCTGATAAAGCATGAGGCATTGTATAATTGTTCATCTTGACAACCTGTCTCGTATTACATTTCGAATTCAATTTTTCTAATATAAATATCTCGGCGAGTATTTACCCCCCTTTTAAATAAATGCCACCATTGAAATCCTCACAATATAACCTTTCGAACGGGGGGTCAAGTGCCGTCAAAACATTACACAAACCGAAACAATCATATATTTTATACTCACTGCTTCGCCAAACATTCAAAGGAGAAAATGAGAAAAAGTTGAATATTTTCTAAACTTTGGTGTCATTTCCTGAAAGGATATGTGTAAAATACTCTTTGTATTCAAGCGCTTTCGTGTAGAAAGTTTCGTATGTATACGCCGAATAGAAATATTTATTTTGAATTTTTAAAGTATCGGGTTTTACTAGCACGCGCTTGTATTACGTAATACTTGGCCAATAAGGAGCTCCCTTTAGCCGGGATGACGTAAAACTCACGCGTATGGGTGCACTTTGACCTGTAGAATCCATTTCTGGCATTTCCAGAGTCACGCGATACAAGCGTAGCATTGTTTTGACGGGTTTTCGTCGTATTTCCGGTTGGGATTAACGCATATTCGGAGCAGAAATACAAAATTCGGCACTAAATGTCGAATTTTAAAGATAGAAGCTTGAAAATAACACTATACGTGTTATTTTTAACTGCTTCATACAGCAAGATTATCAGAATGAGCGTACGTCTCAATGGGACGAAGTTATATTCGGCGAAAGGTATGTTTATATTTATAATTTGTCAGTAATATTGCGTAATTTGATCATATTTATTCATATACGAGCTCGTTTGACTTTCAAAGCTCATAAATCGCTATAATGTTGCCATTCACTAAATCTATCGATAGGAATGAGTATCTATCGTTACACTGAATCGAATGGTGGTATTTTGGTCCACGTAGCATTTACCGAACTGAAGATATGAACCGCAAAAATGATAAATCATGAGTGATTTGTTCAATTGGGACCTGTCGAGAAAGAGTTAATTAACTAGTATTGTTCGATGCTGAATTAATATAAACGAGTATGTTTATGACATTCAGTATATATTTCATAATTTCCAGTCTTAAATCCGTCTCACCGTGTAGCTCAGTAGGTAGAGCGTCGATCTAGAAATTCGAAGGTCGCGGGTTCGAGATCCAGCCCGGCAGACATCTTTCTGCTTGCGCTGGGTATGGAAATTATATAATACACACTCTAGAACATTTTCATCTTAACATATCACAGAGTGTACAATTACACAACTAACACACACACACACACACGCAAAGAGTGCTCAATATCATAAAGATAGAGCAAATGTAGAATTTCGCTTACCTCAAAATTCCGCAACAGTCTGTTTCATCAGTAAAGAATCATCAGGCGGTATGACAAGTTTCGAAAATAGGGCTGCTTATATGTGTTTTGGCCGGAACGTGGGTGTGTGTGTGTGAAACAAAGCATGCATTCATCTGTTGTTTGCGTTGTTTACGCGGAAATGCCTAATTGGATTGTGGGAGTGTATTGTTTGCGTTGTTTACGCGAAATTTCTTCCTATGTCTGCACGTAGATATAATTTCCATTCTTTTATTGAGTAAACAGTTTTGATTTTCTTTCAAAATACAAAAATTTCAAAAATTTTCAAAAATTTTTAAAGAGCGTTTGACTAACCATAACTATACTTTCGAGCATAAAGAGCACTCAAACAAAACTGAAATTTCGAAATATATTTGGACATTGAAAGATAGCAATAAAGATTTTAATATCAATTGGCAAATTTTGAAACGCGCTATTTCGTATACGGGAGGATCAAAACGATGTAATTTATGTTTAGAGGAAAAATTTTGTATTTTGAAAGAAAACCAAAACTATTTACTCAATAAAAGAATGGAAATTATATCTACGTGCAGACATAGGAAGAAATTTCGCGTAAACAACGCAAACAATACACTCCCACAATCCAATTAGGCATTTCCGCGTAAACAACGCAAACAATAGATGAATGCATGCTTTGTTTCACCCACACACCCCCACGTTCCGGCCAAAACACATATAAGCAGCCCTATTTTCGAAACTTGTCATACCGCCTGATGATTCTTTACTGATGAAACAGACTGTTGCGGAATTTTGAGGTAAGCGATATTATATATATATATATATATATATATATATATATATATATATATATATATATATATATATATATATATATATATATATATATATATATATATAATGCAATATTGACCGAGAGAGCTGCGTTTAAACTTGAGTAAAATGTCGAGAGTTAGCTTAAAGTGTCGAGAATTAGCAAAAAACGACCTATATGAAATATTAATACAGCAACAACCAATGTTTAGACACTCTATAGGCAGAAGATACAGGTTCCTTTTCAGAGACCTGCCCAACGCCTCGGTGTAACCTCACGAGCATTATTTACCCTTACATATTCTAAACATTTCTGAACTCTTTGATCCTTCGTTATATATATATAAATTTCACCAACACTGTAACAACGTTTCCAAGAGAGGGAAGTTGCCAATTTCGGCTTAGGATTGTTGGTATAGTTCGTCAGTGTGGATGTATATAACAAGGGCGAATAATGTCCGCGACCAATCAGAGTATTTGTTTACCTTTTGGCACTAAGCCAATCAGAACGCGTACATTTTTACTACTTCCGGTTTAGACGCGTATTTCAACACGAAAATTAGGGTCATAAATAAAGCCCTGGAGGCACCTGGTTTTTATTTTTTTGGGCTTATTTCAATGAAATCCTATAAAATGTAAAATTTTCGAAAAACTTGCCCCTGGGATTTGCGTTTCATCGCTTAGTTTTGAAATTATCTGCATTGAAAAAACGGCGTATGCAAGGTCACTCTCGAATAGGTCAAAAACTTGTTATGATTCTAAAGGAAGTGAAGCGAATGCGCATATCCTGATGTCTTGTAGGTTACACTCGAGGTGGAAGGAGTGTCCACAGCCTCGAAAAATGCGACACAAAGGACTATCACGATTGCGTTCGATCACTGATTTTTAGATCAGTCCAATCGATCTTATATAACGCATTTGCTGTGTCAACGGAAATTGAAGGTAATAATATCAAACATATTATATATTTCATGCTTATGATTCATATACATTTTATAGGCTGTCAGTATATTAAAAGATTCATATTTTTTCGAGCACCAGATTGTCAGTCAACAGAGGGTGACTTATTCGCTTTAGTGCGTAGTTTTTCCTGTGGGTTTTATATAATTATTGATAAAAATATAAAGACCACAGTGTATGTTTTCAGGAACATGGAATCAACAACTATTTTCTAAAGCATATAAAACTCGCGATAGTGATGCAGTGTAATTATACTGAACTTACATTGTTGAATTAGAATTTCCACTGATGAAAAGCCCAATGGAAGAATTCGGTTGGTGGCAACCCTGCTTCCAAATAAATTTAGTAGTTTCCACTTTCTTGTCTCCTTGTTTGCCCATGCACCTCTTGACAGTAACACACCTGACCAGGATTATCATGGAGGACTCCAATTTTTTCTTGAGTTATTCAGCAGCCTTGACCTTTCAAATTAGAGATTGACTTCTGTCATTGTCATCATGACAAGGCAATGTTAGTGGTTCTCCTCCCATTTCATATCTTGGCAAGAGAACAACCTTCCCATGTACCACACACTACATCAAGCATTGGCAGCTTTCAACAAGCGCCCTATTGAACATTTCCACCTCTTCTGTGGGCATGGATTAAGGGGCCGATTACATGGGGCATTTTCAAATTTCAACCCCGGAGTTGAACTCAACCCTGTTCACCAGGTTGAAATTTCAGCCCTGTCTGACTAAAATAAAAGTCTATAACAATCAAACCACAATTACATGAGAAACTTTTCAAGCCAAGGCTGAGTTCAACCCTGGGGTTTCAACCCTGCTTCAGTTAGCAGGGACTTGGCCTTGAGTTCAAAATGTTCTCATGCAATCGTTTCAAATTAGGGCTGAAATTATTCATGAGTTGTTCGAGCATGCATGGTAGTGACTATTTATTACAAGAAAACAACATGGAGGCTATGGAGCTTCTTTTTTTACTTCCGGAAATCAATTCCGGGACGCATACAGCATTTCCATCCCGGGGTTGAAATCGTCCATGTAATAGCAAAAAATTCCAACCCAGTTAACAGGACTGAGTTCACCCCCGGGGTGTAATCACCCCCTAATGCCACAGAACAGGGCTGCAGAGAGGTTGCGCGCGGCCCGGGGCAAGACTGTCCAGGGGCCCTGTGGGGTCATAATTGTAAAACGGAAGAAGCGGTGTTTTACAATATTTTGCACTTTATTGCATACTATCCCGCCCTAACGCAGCTAGGATTTATATTCTTAGTTAAGCAATCTTGTATCCATAAATTTTAAGGGCGTTTGTTGCTTTTGGGGCCCTTTTGAGATGGGGGCACGAGGCAAAGTGCCCCCTGCCCCCATCTCTCGGTTGCCCTGACAACGCTGAGCAAGTTAGTCTGAAGGCGAATGATTGACACTTTTTTGTAAACAAGAAATGCAATCATTCCAAATGTCTGTGCCACCTGTGCTAGCCAGAAGTCAATCTCTAATTTGAAAGGTTAAGGCTGTTGAAATTCTCACCAAGAAATTGGACTTCTCCATGATAATCCTGGTCAGGCTGTGTTGCTGTCAAGAGTGCATAGGCAAAACAAGGAGACAAGAAGTGGAAACTGCTAAATTTGTTTGGAAGCATGGCTGTCACCAACCGAGTTCTTCCATTCGGCTTTTCATCAGTGGAAAGATCTCCTTATCCAACAATGTACGAGTTTTATATGCTTTACTAAATAGTTTTTGATTTCATGATCCTAAAAATATACACTGTGGTCTTCCTATTTTCTACAATTATATAAAACACATAGGAAAAACTGCGTACTATAAAAGCAAATAAGTAACCCTCTGTTGACTGACAATCTGGTGCTCGAAAAAATATAGAATTTTTTAATATACTGACAGCCTATAAAATGTATATGAATCATAAGCATGAAGTATATAATATGTTTGATATTATTACCTTCAATTTCCATTGACACAACAAATGTGATAAGATCGAATAGACTGATCTAAAAATCAGTGATCGAATGCAGTCGTGATAGTCCTTTGTGTCGCATTTTTCGAGGCTGTGGACACTCTTTCCACCTCGAGTGTAACCAACCAGACATCAGTGCATGCCCATTTCGTAAATATCCTCTCAAATCAAAAGCTTGGGCCAACGAGGCAATCATAAATCTCGAAAAGAATTTGCCATTCATTGTAACGGCGATTCTTCTCCTCTACTTTAGTGCTATATGCCACTGCTGGCAAAATTATAGTCGTGTAGTGACCGATTGCCAGAAAATTTAACTCCAAAATCGGAACATTGTGCAATACCACGATAGGATACAGATGGTAAATTTCATAAATCCACCATCTACCATCGGTATTGTTGTCAATTTGTATCCATTGTACAGTGCATCCGTACCAGTGGTACCATTGGTAAGATAGGGTAACGGATCGTGAAAGTAAGTCTACCATCCGTTAACCAAGGGCCATGGCAGTCGGAGTACCCTTCAAAAGGATGTCGAATGGTACCAGTGGTACGGTTGGTAAGATAGGATTACGGATCGTGAAAGTAAGTCTACCATCCGTTAACCAAGGGCCATGGCAGTCGGAGTACCCTTCAAAAGGATGTCGAATGGTACCAGTGGTACGGTTGGTAAGATAGGATTACGGATCGTGAAAGTAAGTTTACCATCCCGGCGTGAACCAAGGGCCATGGCAGTTGGGGTACCCTTCAAAAGGATGTCAATTGGTACCAGTGGTACCGTTGGTAATATAGGGTCACGGATCGTGAAAGTAAGTTTACCATCCGTGAACCAAGGGCCATGGCAGTTGGGGTACCCTTCAAAATCATGTCGAATGGTACCAGTGGTACGGTTGGTAAGATAGGGTTACGGATCGTGAAATTAAGTTTACCATCCGTGAACCAAGGGCCATATGGCAGTTGGGGTACACTTCAAAATATTGTCCAATGGTACCACTGGTTAATTATGTTCAAATTGTTGCAAAAATGGATATTTTGATGCGTATTAAAGGCTATATAATATACTTATATAGCCTAAAGCGATTAGCTAATAATATTAAAATTAAATTTATTTAATATATATCATGAGATGTTTTAAAGCTTTCAATATATATGCATACGGACACTCACACAGTTTGTAGTTCTGTCATACTATTACTCTTTGAGTCTTCGTTTTTGGGACATTTACATTACAATTTTGTAGAATGAAATATAATGGCATGGCGTTATAGTTATAGACTGCCCATTCGCAATAAATTTAGAGGGATACGCTCACGAGAAATCCAGAAATATAGATTGTTTTAAAATTTAGAATGTTTGTTTCATTGTTTGTGTTCGGCCGGTCGCGTAACAGCATGGCCGCTTCGTCAACAGTCGTATCACAGAATAAATAATAAGACCAGAAGTCTCACTCGATGTCGGAATCTTTGATGTTGATGTCCCCGCGCATGTCGCCTCGCGCATCTTGGCCGCGTCTCGTTTCCAGTGCCCTAAACAAGTGTAATTAGACAAATTTACATGTAAACATTAAGGAGTGAGAAAGTTAAAACGATACCAATCGAGTTTTAGAGCTTTGCATGGTGACCATTTTAAAATAATATATATGATAAATTCAAAGGTAAGTCTATCTAATATTGCATTGTCTAAAATGAATTCTCAGCTAAAATACGGCAATAAATGGATCATAAATTTAGTTAAATTAACTGTTGACAACGAGCTTGACAGATCCATTGCTTTTTTGCCTTGAATAGCTTTACCATAGTCATTTTACCTTAAAATGTAGCTACTGAGGATATCTCTAAGAGATTTTACACAGATTATTTGCACAATCTCACGATTTAATCATGCTGATAACATGAAAATCCTTGTGCCATTGTATACTTGGCATAATCTCTACATCAATAGTTCACCAGTTCAACACTTATAAATTCAATATATTTTTGAACCAGTCCATATATTATTATACACAATGTAGTATAGTTAATTTGACCATTGAGAAGTAAGGGTGTATTACATTACAGACACTGCTGACTTTTAGGTTTCATGCCATTGGATTGATATATAAAAACACTTGTAAAAACACACATTATCTTAGAATAGTTATTTGCAGTATACTAACTGTTGGCATACTCTATTTCAGGGCTATCAATTGTTTTTGTCGCTGGCAGTTTTTGAAATACAATTTTGCTCTGTGGGCTTTACTGACAAGTTGGCTTTTACTTCATATGTGGCACTGATACTTCTTTAATTAATGCACCAGTCAATGTAAACCCCTCAACCGGGGAGGGGCAGGGATTTTGACTTGGAGGGGTAGTAAAAGAGCGAAATTGTCCCCTCCCCGGGGACATCAATGTCCCCTGCATGTCTCTCAACCCCGGGAAAATGATTTTGTATAATCATAGATCAGCCAGCAATAGAAAATCAAATTCATTTATGTTGTTAATTGTATTTAAACTTTTCTTGTCAAGAAAACTAAAACAGCAACACAGGATATATATGTTAACCACAGTTAAAATTTATAATCAAAACTGACCACTTTCCCCGCTAAACCTCCCGCCCCTCCCCGGTTTGGGGGCAGGGATTTACATTGACTGGTGCATAACTAGATGATTGCATGAAGCATTGCATGGAAGTTGATTTATAATTAGTTTATAAATAAACTCACACTTTCATTATAGAGGTGCAGATTTCAGTTCTACTACCACTATCTCTGACTGCCTTGTATGCATCTGATTGGTTATAATGGTTGATCAAATATATCAAATGCATTTGATTGGTTGATGGTCCCTTAACGGTAATGGTAGTCAAATCTGAACCTATATAATGTCAATGAGGAATGCATACTGGAAAAGTATCAAATTCAATTTTAATTGTCATTGTTGTCGAAAGTAAATAAATCAAACAATTCTATTTGTTTCAACTAACTAGTTCACTATCACTTTGGTTTTCAAATCAAAGAATCTTTAGCCTGGGTGAGCTTTTGAAAAAGTAGCTGTTTGATTGAACGCAAGATTATTTTACTCTGTCTAACGCCAGACAATCTTACTCGTCAAGGAAAAGTGCTGCCACTCAGTGAACTTAATCAGAGCTCAATGAACAGCAGCACTCTCCCTTGATAAGTAAAATCATCTGGCATTAGATAAAGTGAAATAAACTAGTAAAGTAGGGTGCATTGGGGCACAATGCAGCTTACTGAATTAACTGGAAAATATATTTATTAAACAATACACACCCTATACTTGTATTTCAATTCATAGCATGATTTGGTGTGCTTATGTCTATTTGACCCAAGTACCAGACAGGAATGATATTTGAATCACACCTGTATTCATTTAACAAAGCTCATGTAAATGTACATTAATTGTACATGAACCATGTAAATGTAAAAACTAGAGCAAAAACACACCCACACAGCTTTGTTTTTTATTTTTCTTGAGGAGGAATAACTTAATTACAATGAGACCAGTATCAACAATTTCAAAAAGGTATTGTACAAAAATATTAAAAACATAAGGCACTTTAAAGACAGAAAACACACGAAGTATGTCACTACAGAAACTGTATTCTGTGATATAGACGATATTGCTTTAAAGAAACTTGCATCTTTTAGCAGTTGTTTAAGGGCATGTTTATCAGAATCGAAACTGGCGAGTGAGATCTCGCTGTCTAGTTATTTTTATAGTAAAAATTATCGTTTCTATGGACAAGCGGGCAGGCCCGGTTGCCGAGACCAGGATGGAAATTTCTCCATATAAACAATCACAAGCATGCTAGCACGGTTGCCGGGATGAAATTTCAAAGATACTGCCGCAAGCTATTTTTAACAACTGTCAAAACAATGTCAAAACAACAAAATTGTCCCGGTAAGCGGGATGAAATTTTCTCAAATAAACACAAGAGAAATCATCCTGCTTACCTACCTTACCGGGCTGTCTCTCTAAGCGGGCCAGCCCGGCTTCCATACAAACAGGCCCTAACAGTCTCTGTCTGGCAATTACAATGTTCTAATGTCCAAACTCTAAAGTATTATAAACAAGCAGAACAGACCACTTATTGCAAGTTGCTAGTAAGTCATATCAACATGTGATCTCGACAATTCAGTGTATATACTAAAGTAATTCAGCTTCTACACATGAAGCGACTTTAAACACTATCCTTACACTTTATCAATTCAATCAAGTTTGTACTTAAAGTCATTCTATTTGTAGTATTAAATCATAAGACATATTCTATTTGTAGTATCAAGTCACATCAGGATTTTATAATCTAGGGTCTTTGGACCCAAATGATCTAGAGTTCTATCTTGTTAAAACCTATCCAAGGAAAAACAAGAAAGGGATATTGAAGTAATGGTGTTTTTGAGCCAAATAAATTCGAATATCCACAAGTATAAAAGCAGAACTCCGTATATACCGGAGACAAAATGGCATCATAGCGAACACATTCAATGATGCTCAAATTTATATTCAGTGCGCTATTTTTTTAAAAATATGACCCTGTTTGCTTTCTAAATACAACAAAATTACTGCTTTACCTTCTGTTCAAATAGTTCCACAGATAAATCGAAGTCACATTTCGTACTTCTTGAAAAAAAGCTGTTTTTACTGTATAGAAATGACAACTTCCCAATATAATTTTCTATTGTCAACACTGCATTAAACAACACCGCGGAAAAACGTCTGCGCATGCACCAAATTATGAAAATATGGCGGGGAATTTGAATATCAATTTCTAAAACAAAAACATGCTTATTAATTGGTCAAAAATTAGTAAAACAAACGAGAAAATATAGCAAATGGGTAGACTAGACATTAATTGAAAGCGTCCTGGCATTTAAAGTATGGAATGAAATATAATTCATGTAAAAAAATGTTGATTTTAACGGACACGACTTCGAAAATTTTTGCAAAATTATTCAAAACAAAAATTCAAACTAAAAAGTTAAGAAAACTCTTGAAAAGTTAAGCTTTTTAACCCACTCAAATTGTAGAATAAATCCTAAAGTTTGATTATTCTGAACACGCAAATTTTTTATATTTGGCGACACAGTTTTTTTTAAAGAAATCTATCTCAAACGAAAATTCGTAAATTGTCATTGCTTAGTTGATAAACAAAATGTTTCAGACGATAAATTTGTCAACAATCACCTTTAGTTCATGTTCTTGTACAATACAATTTCTTGAACCTTCTGGCTGTATTTATTTCTAGTTTTTAGAATGACATGTTTATTTTTGCGCTTGAAATCTGGCTGTAAAGACGCACAATGAAGTCACTCCTTTTTACCGCCATTTTGAGCCTTCGGAAACGTTCGGAACAGCTTCTCATCAAGTTCGCAATACTATTACAGGTAAGGTTGACGCATGCGCAGACGTTTTCCGTGGTGTTGCATTATACTTGTTTAGCTCGCGCATGCGCAGTATAAAAGATCGGACATGTTTCCGCTCGAGTGAGACTTCTGGTTCTATTATATATTCTGTGGTCGTATGCTCATCGGACTCAACTCGGGGCGTTTGCCTCTTGCGATATGTGATATTGTGAATTCAGATTTGATGTAAACAATGAGCAACACGATTTTCAAGTTTCATATATTATTGCGACAAAGCGTATTTTCTGGCTTTGTACGAAGATATTTAGCAACACCAGGCATTCTTTCAAGATTATGAACTTATGTGTACACTGCTGTATTTCATCTTTATGGCGTGTAATAAAGAACGAAACAAACTTCAATTTTATATTTTGAAGACAGAATAATGGACATACTGTAGTACCAAAGATATTTGGATGGAAAACCAAAAACTATCAAATACTTAATAGTGAATATATAAAATACATATTTAATTTAAACAATACTATAATTAATACCATATACTATAGAGCAATTAATACAACGTTAGCTTTCTTTTCGTGTAAAACTACACAATCATCACAATCCACTGCCTCCACATCAAAGTCATTGACATTGCCAATTTATCTTCAGCCATATCTCATTGTTCTCAGAATTGCTGCATTGGTTCAGTGCATTTCAAATTTTTGCTTTAAAACGCGAGCATCTTTTTGTTTGAGAATCCTTTTTGCATTCGGAGCTAATAAATTCTATAAATATGCTGTCGGCTTTGGAGCAGGCCCTTGGGTCCCCCATGTACTACCCTGGTTCCAGAGGTTTATTTTTATTATTTTCATTGCGAAGGGTGAGGAAAAATAAACCTCTGGTTGAACGCGGCAATTGATTCATCGAGCCGCGCCAATCAGTTTGAATTAGGGTCAGATTCTGACTCTGTCTCCTGATTGGATAATTGGATTTAAGCTCTCTGATTGATTCAAATAAAACATCTATAACCAATCAGATACTTTAATACAATCATCCAATCAGGAGACAGAGTCAGGGTCTGACCGTAATTTAAACTGATCGGCGCGGCTCGATGAATCAATTGCCGCTTTCAACCAGAGGTTTATTTTAAACCTCTGGAACCAGGGTACCCATGTACAGGGGGTGGCAAAAGTATCAGAC
This sequence comes from Paramuricea clavata, assembly GCA_902702795.2. Classification (NCBI taxonomy): domain Eukaryota; kingdom Metazoa; phylum Cnidaria; class Anthozoa; order Malacalcyonacea; family Plexauridae; genus Paramuricea; species Paramuricea clavata. The sequence goes on along the minus strand of CACRXK020001953.1, from coordinate 7,055 downwards.
CACCGAACCAAAAAGGCGAAATTGAGGCGAAATTGTAACCAATAGAAAGAATGTTACCTGTTCTGTAGCAATGAGCTCAAAAATGCAACTATAAGTGCACCCATCTTCATTCATAGTATGATAGTGTATAAATGTATAGATTATAGAGTGATGTAGCAAATGTTGCATGGCATATGCATTTTTAGCCAATTTGGGGCATTTGATTTTCAAAATATTCTGGGCGAGCATTGTCTACTTCATTGCTGCTCTTTGTGTTGAGATTTCTCCCCATGAGCGGGAGCGTAATACAGTTTTTCGTTTTACCTCAAAAAACCACAACAGTCTGTTTCATCCTAGCCTGCGTAGCAGGCGTTTAGCTGACGGGCGGGAACTGAAGAAACGCCCCTTCACCCATTATCCAACCATAGTCGAGATTTATATTTAGCATCATGCATGCTTTTTGCTCGGCAACTATAGGGAGATTTGCAGAGATTTTATGTACTATTTAATACATGAGCAGCAGTGTTTTATCAGATATAAAGATGGTCTGATATTAAAACACGCACTGCGAATTTTTTAAATTGCTTCAAAAACGATCGATCTAGTATAAGTTCATTGGCGAAATAGTTTTCAAAAAATTCGTTGTGTATGTAAAGAAAATCAAACTTAAAGTTTATGTAAATCAATTAAGGGAAATCTCTATCACATATAAAGATACACGTTTATGATTTTTCTTTGTGTTTCTTTCTCATGAATTATTAATCAGTTTTTGAAGCTATTTTAGACAACAGTCACAACACAGTCACAGAGCTTTTATCTTTTAAAAGGATCCTGAACCACGGTTGTTTAACGTATTCTGCCGTATAGCAAATTAACTGCAAAATGATAACAGTTGAGCATGTTTTGAAATGTTATTCTTAAAATCATCATCCAACGTCATAGCTGCAATGCCAAGTGATGTAGCCTCAACTATCTGGTCTTGAATTATACTTTAAAGTGAACAAATAACAAGACAACTATAAGGAAATTTATATTCGATCCCTGCCGCTCGGGCAAGCTTTGATTTGCAGATTTTCCGTATTCCGTAGGAAGAATCGCGATAACCGGCGTCTTCACCACGTAGCAAATTAATAATAGACTTTCTCTATTCTGGTTTCAACTGAATTTCGAAGCCAAAATACTTGAAATATAAGATTTCCCTCGAAAAGCAATAACAGGCGGCATATTTTCGATATATACGCGAGCAAAATTATTGTTGACATTTGAGTTACGTAATTACTTCCGTTAACGAGATTGACCAATGGGAACCTTTTCCGAAGATTCTTCGGAGAAGAACAAATTAATCATAGGCATTCGGGCAGGCGTTTATTTAACGACGCCCTCTCTTCTCCCGCCCACACTAAACGCCTGCTACGCAGGATAGTTTTATCCGTATAGGAATCATTTCTGAATTACTATATGCAGACGTGTGGTTTAATTATTAGTATAGACTGTTGTGGTTTTTTGAGGTAAAACGAATATATATATATATATATATATATATATATATATATATATATATATATATATATATATATATATATATTCGTTTTACCTCAAAAAACCACAACAGTCTATACTAATAATTAAACCACACCTCTGCATATAGTAATTCAGAACTACAGACGGTACCGTTTCGGCCTTATTATTATTATTATTATTATTAATGTTAAACACTCCCAGAAGGGTTTTTCAGTGTTCAATACAGAAGTTATAAAAAGTAATTACTTCATTAAATTATATTCTAAAAACTATATAATATACTATTAACATCAAAATATATAATATCAAGCTAGTTATATTTAAGGTAAATACTTATTAATACTATTTAATTTAAAATTTAGTCAGTAAAAGATGTAATTCAGTTCTGTTCATCGAGAAATTGTTGAACCAAATAACTTCGTAGCCCGCTTTTAAAACGTTCCAAATTAAGATTATGGTCTTTTAGCCATTCTGGCAAACTGTTCCATAAACAAGAAGCTCGGTTGCGAAAAGAACGTTGTCCGGTCGCTGTTCTATATAAAGGTATTTCCAATAATTCGCTAGATCTTGTGTTCAAGTTGTGTAATTGTGATCTTGTTTGGAACATACGACATAAATATGGGCCTCATCAGTGTATGGGCCTCATCAGTGTAGTGCTGATGAGCAGGATGAAAGTAACTGCTATTTACAGTTACCTTTGATGCCTCACGAATGTGGGACATCAAAACCATGCCAGAGCGCTCAAACTGCAAGCAGTGAGCGTGCGCAATGCGTTAGCCTGCGAACAGGCCCTGGGTTACGGGCGGCGCGAAGAATAAACGCGTTCCAAACTAAATTGGGATTTTCCAAAGTAGCATTTTTCCGCAAGAATTTAAAAAAGAAACGTAATTATGCGGACAAGTCGCATTTCTGGAATTTGTGGAAAAACCTTAAAAAGTAAATTCGTTCCGTACAATTTCACTATTTAGTTTAAATATATCCCACATCAAAGTTCACTGATAAAATACAATCCTTAAAAGAGATTTAGAAAATCTGAAAAAGCTTTAGGTCCCAATATTGTAAAAAAGACTCAGAAAATCTGAATCCTGCAACATAGAATTCCGCAAAATCATGCAAAAATGATAAATCTCGAGACATGGGGCTCAGAATTTCTGACCCCCTTACAAGCCTTTTTCACTGAAAATGCTGTCGACAGGGGTGGGGGGGGGGGGGAGTTGTAAAATGTTGTCATCTAGAATAATTTTTCAGTTTGTCGGAAAAGTACTGCCCTTGCCCCACCCCAAGGAAAAAACAAATTGGGTCCCACAGCGCCACTGATTATTTTGGAACATTTTGCCTTTTTTATTAGATATATACTGGTGCTTACCAGCCTCCGAGAACAAGAGGAATTCAGTTGGTTGATGATATTCTTATGGCATTGGCTCCTGGTGTTTTTGTTGCAGTATATTTAAGCAACTACAAGAAAATGCCTGTCATTGGAAAAGTGGTGGAGGTGTTAGAGGAGGAATTTACTATTCATTATTGGAAAGGTTCATACGCAAAGCCATGGGAACCTCATCTGCTAAAAAATGGTAGGGAGATTACTCCTTGGAGTGATGTTTTGCCAAAACAATCCATTATCATATGTGATTTTCACCTAGATAGTGAAAATAAACTTCTGGAGAATACCAGGAAATATTTAAAACGTTGGTACCAAGAGGAACGTGCACGAACATAAGGTTATTTAACCGGGCATGAAATTTAACTTTTTTAGCAGGATCCATGAGGGATACCAGACTTTTCAATCTGCTACATATATGCAGGTCTGAAAGCTGCTGTAGTATCAAATCTTCCAAACACCTTTGGATAAACATTAATCTCCTTATCTTTAATTAACCCATTAAGTGGCAAAGTGCCCCACTGCGCAAGGCTCAATTTTTACCACCAGGCGAATAACAACTTGTCAAGGGTTAGACTCTAAATATCTTGCAGCTTAATGGTTTAATTAAAGCTGCTTTCAAATCAATGGTATAAAACAGCAGAAAGGACATACTGTAGACTCGTACAGTATTTTGCACATGCAAGGAACACCTGAATTAGGCAATGTAATTATAGCTGCAAATGAAACTCACTGAAAATGCAAACAAAATGATGGAATTTTTGCCAGACAAATGCAATGTTATACCTCAATATTTTCTAGCTATTTTCAATATTTTCTAAGTATTTTGTTGGATACTAATCTCATGATATTTAGTATCTAAAATCTAGTACTGCTATCCTGTGATATCTCGATATCCATAATGATTAATGTATGATAAGATACTGATTTATTTGCATCCAAATGTAAACTTACTATTAAATGAATAATTAGGTGACTATTAAATTTCCTGCCATCTGATTGACAAGGATTGAAGTCCCCTGGATGTCTTTTTAAAAGTTTTGGAATTATTGTAATATGTTTCGAATGCTTTTTTCCATTTTTTTTAAAATTTATACCAACTGAAAACACTTAGTTGCTGAAGGCAAGTTGATTACAAGGCTTTAACCTATATTCACTTTGCTTTCACTCTCCAGCTCAGTGAATACAGGGTTGCAATCACAGCTCGCCTTTAAACCCCATTTAGCTTTAATTTCTTCACCGTAATGAAATATTCCGTTAATATTAATTGATTTCAGATTTTCGGGGTATCATTTAGCTTTCTTTACTGTAAATATTCCGTTTATGTTCATTATGATTTCAGATTTTCAGGGTTCGGAAATTCTGAACCCCTTGTAGCTTTCTTCGCTGTAAATATTCCGCTTATATTCATTGATTTCAGATTTTCAGAGTTCAGAAATTCTGAACCCCTTGTAGCTTTTTTCGCTGTAAATATTCCGCTTATATTCATTGATTTCAGATTTTCAGGGTTCAGAAATTCTGAACCCCTTGTAGCTTCCTTCGCTGTAAATATTCCGCTTATATTCATTGATTTCAGATTTTCAGGGTTCAGAAATTCTGAACCCCTTGTAGCTTTTTTCGCTGTAAATATTCCGCTTATATTTATTGATTTCAGATTTTCAGGGTTCAGAAATTCTGAACCTCTTGTAGCTTTCTTTGCTGTAAATATTCCGCTTATATTCATTGATTTCAGGGTTCAGAAATTCTGAACCTCTTGTAGCTTTCTTTGCTGTAAATATTCCGCTTATACTCCTTTATTTCAGATATTCAGTGTTCAGAAATTCTGAACCCCTTGTAGCTTTATTCGCTGTAAATATTCCGCTTATATTCATTGATTTCAGGGTTCAGAAATTCTGAACCCCTTGTAGCTTTCTTCGCCGTTAATATTACGCTTATATTCATTGATTTCAGATTTTCAAGGTTCAGAAATTCTGAACCTTTTCATAGCTTCCAGCGATCAATATTCTGTTATCCAACCGAAATTGCCTAAAACCTTGTTTTTATCACGTCTTTGCGGAAAAATAGTGGAATACAAATATTCCGCATATTGCAACCACCAAACCGATATTTGCGCTGTGAAGTCAACTTTTTCTGGCTGATTTCCTGTTTTCTGCGGATAGTTGTAATTGGACGCAAAATTTACTTTAAAATATGAAATATACGTTAACAAATTAATATTTTTAACTGGATTTTGCGAGAGTAGTGTAGGAAAAAAATCCGCATTGCTTGGTTTTTAGGTCAATTTTTGAGCAAATTTTTTTTATTTTATACATATTTTAGGAAACTGTCAAGATTTTGCGGAAAAAAAGAGAAATTCCGCATAATTTAAAACAAACACGCGAAATCGCGTACTTTGGAAAATCCCAATTTAGTTTGGAACACGTTCAGAGAAATCATGATACTTTAGAAATGTATTGTAGATGCAGGTTTATTAGCATGCATAGCATGACCAGTTGCCATTGCCATGGTTAGCTTCGCCAATCGTAAGGTATCTGATGACGGAGGCTTTATTTTTCTTCTCTAGGAATCATTCTGTTTGTTGTGACTGTGGCAACCATCATCATATTAAGTCTCCTAACTAAACCGATCCCAAGAGAATAACTGGATGGCTTAACATGGGTCACGTTAAAGAATAAGCCTGCATTGGAAACTGAACATCAGCAATGAATTAGTAATGTTACCTTCTCTTCCGACAAAGGTAAAAAAACCCATCAAAATATCTACTAGCATATTTTGCCTTTCTTTATTTTGCTTCACAGTAGGCACAACGTCAAAAAATTTCTTTTGTGTTTAACCATCGTTCTTCGTTCCATTTTCCCCCTATTTTTTTTGTAAATTTCTCCACATTTTAGCCACATTCTTAATTTTTAATCGGTGTACTCAAATATATATTTTTTTGTCTTCCTGTCCAAATCATGCAAAACGGACTTAAAACTATTGGAGAGTGTGCAGAGGCGAGCTACGCGTTTCATCCAGCAAAGATTATTATTATTTTGTGTGTGTTGGTGTTATGTACCCAGGTGAATATGATGTTTGTGATGTTACTCTGACAAACATCATATTCACCTGAAACGCGAGTCGGAAATTTTCCGGACTGTCAATTTATTTCGGACTGCAGGAATTATAAGCTAAATGTGATTAAAAATGGTACTTTAAGCAACGCGCGATTGTTTCCGCTGCAGTTTCGGTCTTTCAAGCGCAGCGTGACCCTTTGCCACTCAAAATAAGCGCATGTAGCGAGTTTCGCCTGTTAAATAAGCGCGTTTAGCTTATTGCCAACACAATCAAGCCCATAATGCTTAAATGCACCATTAATTAAAATTGGTAGGGAAATACCAGGCATACCTCCTCATTAAAGGTGATGACATATCCATATCAGGAAAACCATCTGTTACTTATATAAGCTTGGGATACACGAGGAATATTTTTGCTGTGATGGTACGCAATGGCTGAAAAAGTATTGCATTGCAATACACCTGCAATACTTTTGGGAATGAGAGACAAAAATGGACAATAAAGCGTAGGCGCACGTTTCAATATTACGCTTTCTATTGCGTGACACCTTCCAAAGTTCTGCAATCGTTGCCCAAAATCCAATGGTTTGGCATGGAATTTCGGCAACGATTGCGAGAAGCTTTGCGTTGCCATTGCAGGGTAGGATACACAAGCAATTTACCTCTCGCAACGATTACGCCAGAAAAATGATGCCCGTGTATCCGTAGCTTAAATGCCATTGATGCTCTAAGGTCGCGTCAAGAGGTCGAAAACTAAAAGTGATCAACAACAAAGAGATGTCCTCGCGCTTTATAGACTTTATAGGAAGCTATGGGCACATATTTTCAGAACCAATATGTCGCGGATGCTGTGAACTATAAAACGCCTAAAAATTGAGCAGATTATAAAAGAGGATGCATATTGCATGTAGAAAAAGATGAAGCTAGAAAAAGCCATTAAGGTATATGTATTAAGAAGGCATTCGAATACTTCTCCTTGTCAACGGAAACGACGTGTTAACTGGAGCTGGAAGGGAATATTTTACCAAACAATTCTCACTATTACAGTCTCGACTATTTATTATCCATCATTGATGAACAACATTTATTTAGTTACTGGGAATTAAGTCCAAAATTTACAGGCA